>CAJHQQ010001726.1:0-84857 GCA_905132885.1 Moricandia moricandioides
ACGTACATGGACTGTAAAGACCTCAAAATATAGCTTAGACACACATAACAGACCCTAAATAGAGTCTATAACATGGTCTAAAACTGGTAATAAATAGGCTATATAAAGGCACCATCAGTCGGCAATGGATCGCAACCATCGATCGACCACACCTGCCTACCATCGATCGACACCCTCTTACAGAGAGAGGTATCGAGTTTTATACTTAATCAATTTAACTTATGATTTGGTTTTCCTAACCAATCTAGGACGGATTACACTGGGGACAGTGTAATTTCAGTCTGGGGGAGGTTCGTTAATGCTATTTATTAGTTTTTGAGTTTTATTTCTATGATTATTTAAGTTTTCAAATATTTTTTTATTGAGTCAAGAAAAAGACTATGATCAAGATAAATTATTGACTAACCATGCTATAAGCACCATTCCTAGAAGGTTGTTTGCAGAGATTACTAGAAATACCAAAGTGGATCATCCTGCCACTATATCACACTTGCTTAGAAAGTGTAAAGGAACCGAAGCTTATTTCCAAAACTAATCTTGACATTAATTGCTTGATTTGGGGTTTGGCATACACTGAATTGGACTCCTTCTGCATGTTTGGAAGGTAAAATTCTGTGTTGTTGGGGTCAAAATCGATCACGAAGAAATCAACGGCTCAAGTTCTGGGAAAATGTTTCTTATGAAGGTTTTGGTTCACGAAACTGTCCAAGAGAACGATCAAGATTCCAGGAGAAAGCCATCATATGGAAAAGTCCCAAGCGTAGCGTACGGGTCGTCATATGGAAACCCACACTCTCAAGAAACAGGTCGCCATATGGTGACCTGCACTCGAGAAGCACGGGTCACCATACGGCAACTTGCACTGGGGAAGCATGGAACACCATATGGCGACCCGCACACGCTCACGGGTCGCCTTATCGCCACCTAGACCAGTACAGTCTAGGTCGCCATTTGGCGACCTAGGCTTGCCAAAGTCGGGTCGTCATATGGCGACCTGACCTCTCCGAGTCCGGGTCATCATATGGCGACCTGACCTCTCTGATTCCGGGTCGCCATATGGCGACCTGACCTTGGCAAGTCCGGGTTTCTAAATGTCAACCGGAACTTGCCAAGTCTAGTTCGCCATATGGCGACCTCACCTCGCCAAGTCCGGGTCGCCATATGGCGACCTCACCTTCCCAAGTCCGGGTCGCCATATGGTGACCCGACCTCTCCGATTCTGGGTCTCCATATGGCGAGCTATATCTATTCTTTGTATTCTTGTTTGAGTCGCGATCTAAATGCTTTTCGTATCATCTCAATCGAAGTTTTCGTTGAGGTTTTACGTTTAAAAGAAGTAGGAGTCACCAAACAAAACCTTGGTCGCCAAATACAGCTCCCAGGTCGCCATATGGCGAGAGATCAAACCCCTTGGCTTCTCTCTCGAACCTAAGTCAAAATTCTCTTCGTTTCGTCTCGATAAGAATTATCATTTGGACTTTCGGATAAAAAGCGCAAAGAATCGTTTTTCCGGATGAAGTTCATGGTTATTGTATAAAAGGCAATAGTTAACTCAACACCACAATTTTCTAAATTTTACGAGAATTGTCAACTTTCTCGCTAAATCAACGTCGTATCATAAAACGCTATTTCGAAGAGACTGTAAAAACGTATAACTCAAAACACGGTCCAAAGAGGCCTAAAACGCGGCTAAAGACCCACTTGAGATTTCATACGACTAGTAATGTTATGACGGTGTATCTTTACTTGCAGAAGAAGATGAATCTCACGGAATCGGAAGATAAATTTCAAGTTTCCAAGATAATGACAAAGATCGAGATTAAAAAAGGAAATATTCTCGAACTAATAAACTCGACCAGGGGCAAAAAAGAAAACGCCAAACTGCCTTGGAGAGGAGTATATAAGAGAAGACAAGATGAGAGACTAAAATAAGAACGTTTTTAGCATTCACAGCAAACATAGAGAAATAGGCATTTACTTTCGTTTTGTTATCGATCTGCGTTTCGATTAAGTTTTCGTAGTCAGGTTGCTAGAACTAAGGATGTCGCCAACAGCTTTTGTACCCAAGGCTCGTTACCTTCTTGAACGAAAGCTCTTACGCAATTACGGAATAAGAACCTTTTTGCGCTCTATCTCATTCGAAATTTCCTTATTCTATTTTATCGTAAGTCTTTTCTTAAATTTGTTTGGTTGCGTGGTGTTTGATTTAAAGCATATTGTCCGGGATCTCCTGGGCAAGTTAGGGTTTCCTGACTTCATAAGTTTACGGAAATCAACGGTGTAGATTTCGGTTCCCACAGTTTGGTGCTAGAAGGAGGGGGATACTTACGGATCAATCTTTCTCACAACCACAGAACGCCAATCAAACATGTCAGAAGACGATCTTAACAACCAACAACCTCGCGACGTCGCAAGACGCGACAACGTTGACAACTCTCCTGTGACCGACACTCCCGCGGTTAACGCTGAGCCCAACACTGCGGCACTCGAGGGGATGAAGAAACTGATCTCCACCTATGAAAAAGGGCGGACGACCAGGATAAGCTTATGGGATCTCTCGCTAAGAAGGTCGAAACCCTAACTGCGAGAACCCAAGCTGTCCTTCCTCGTGGAACCACTAGGATCCGAGGAAGAAGACTCGATTTCCCGACTCCTTTGGACCGGTCCGGGAACGCACTGGAAAAGCTATCGAGACAAAATCAAGAGAAAATCACTCCTGCGCCAGCACGAGGCGATCTTCCACCATTGGAAGAGGACAAAGAAGATGGGGAAATCGAGCGAGTCAACATTGACTCCAGCAGTCAGTCTGAGCCTTCGGACCAAGAACGGACGTGCATCCACGAAGGACAAAGAGCCACAATACTCAGGAAGACCTGCTTGACAAACCCATGACAAAGGAGGAAGAAAACCTCTTCTGTGTAAAGAAGGAGAAGTTGTCTGAAGAGCAGACTTGGAGAACTCGCAGCAAACGCCAACAGCTTGGAAAACCGCTGACGATGATTCCAAAATCCGCAATCTTCGTAACGATCTCATGAAAACAGTCGCGGAACTGAAAACGGTGAAATCTAAGATTCACCATGCCACTAGCTCCGCACCAGAGATAGACCAGAAGCTCGAGGAAGCTCGTAAAACTCCCTTCACGTCTCGTATCTTTAACACCAGAGTATCGGATCCTCGAAAGATCAAGGTGCCAACGTACAACGGTACGACTGATCCCAAAGCACACTTACAGGCCTTTGAGATCACGATGGGAAGGGATGTCGCCTCTTTTTTGAAAATCTTGAGGGAGCCGCTCTCGAATGGTTCTCTCGCCTTAGGCGAAATTCCATTGGAAGTTTTCGCCAACTCGCTTTGGAGTTTCTCAAGCATTACTTGATGTTTATAAACCGAGAAACTTCCAACGTCGACCTATGGAGCTTAGCTCCAAGGAAGACAAATCACTCCACGACTTTTTCAACCGGTTCAAGTTCGTTATGGATAGAGTCAGCAGGATTAGCGACAAGGTGGCTGTGGATGCGCTCCGAAAGACGCTCTGGTATAAATCAAAGTTCAGAAAATGGATCACCCTTGAAAAGCCATGTACAATTCAGGACGCATTGCACAAGGCCACGGACTACATCATGATCAAAGAAGAGATCAAGGTCTTGTCGTGAAAGCACAAACCAACAAAAACTTCTCTGAAGGATTCGGCTCTGGATCAGAAGTCAAACAAGAAGAAAACTCCCCATCGAAAAGGAGAAGAAACTGAGGGGGCGCACAACTACGCCATCAACTCCGGCTCAGAACAAGGGAGAACCACGGGAAACGCGTGGAGCCGAAATCCCGATTACGATGAAAGCGTCTTCCGCAACTTCCATCAAACTCGCGGCCATTCCACCATCAACTGCAAAGTTCTCGGAGCAAGATTGGCAGCAAAACTGATCACAGGGAAACTCTCTGGGGAACGAGCGTCAAGGACCTCATCCGCGATTCTGATAGGCCTCCGAAAACCGACAAACTTCCCCAGACTGAGATCTCTTCAGGGGATAATCACGGAAGGAACAAGATGAGAAAAGCAACGACAGCAATCTTCGCAGAATCAACATGATCATCGGAGGATCACAGTTCTGCGGCGACACGGTCTCATCGATCAAGGCTTATCAGCGAAAGGCCGAAGCAAATGAAAACTGGCCGACCTGGTCTCCACCCTTGGACGACCAAAATAACGCCATCACCTTCGAGGAGAAAGAAGCCGACTGAATCGATCAACCCCACTGCAACCCGCTTGTCGTCGATCTCCTATTAAAAGACCTTTTCGCTAAAATCCTCATCTACAGGGAGCACAGTTAATGTCATCTTCTGCGATACACTCAAGAGGATGAACGTGGAGCTGGAAGAGTTCTTACCAACGCCAAAGCCATTAAAAGCTTTCTCTGGCATAACCGAAATGACTCTCAGATCGATCAAACTCTCGGTCATGGTGAAATAAGTAATGAAATCGTCGATTTCGCAGTCGTTGACTTCCCCACCATCTATAACATGATCATGGGAACTCCCTGGCTAAATGTCATGAAGGCAGTCCCATCAACCTACCACTTAGGCATCAAATTCCCAACTCCAAAACGGAACTGCCGCAATCTGGGGTAGCCAAAAAATAGTCGCAACTCTGTTTCTTAGCCGAACACAAGCTAAGACAGATCACGTCTACTTTAATGGTTAAATCCAAACGAGCAAAAACCATTCGGCCACCGACTGAAAGCAACGATTCAAAATCGTCATCCCAAGCAATGGCTCAGAACGAAGAAAATAAGAAGGCGTCTGAGCCCGACGCAACAACCCGACCGCAAGAGATAATCCTGGAAGAATACGTTAACCCTGCCACAGTCCCCGCGACTAAGGTGGTCGACGCAACCACGGCAAGTGAAAACGCTCATCACCAAAACTGAACTATAATATGGCTTGATCCTCGAAAGGGGTACGTAGCAGCTCGTCTAATGACGAGTTCAGCTATCCTCCTCTCTAAAAAAGGGGAGAGTGTGTGATTGTGCATATACTCGTATACTCCCACATTTTAAAATATTCGCCTTGTACACGATATTTTGAAATCTGGCAAATCTCTTTTTCACATGAACATCTAAAATTTAATTCCGAACCATCCAAATACAAACCGAACTTCTTCGGTACGAACACTTCTTCATAAACACTTTTCGGTGGACAACCATCGACCAAAATTTGAGTCCCCACCCTCGAAGAGATCTAACAGCAATTCACACTCGCAATCAGCCCCGTGCACACCATATACTTTCGGAACACAATGCGAGACGTCGCATAAAATCTCCAAAAATATTCTCTCAAAACTTGAAAACAGTCCATCAGCGACTGTTATCCTAAACGAGCATTTTCTCTTAACTTCACTTGTCGATTGGAGACGAGTACATTACCATCTTAAGCAAACGCACCTAACCTTTCTCACGAATGGTTCTCATACATCCGCTAAGGTAATTGCGCACAAAAAATCCAAAATTTTGGTCAACACTTCAATGAGACTTAAAAAATTCCATGGAGAGATGCTCGATTCCGACCATACAATTCGTATAAGCCGAGAACATATTGAGGACTATAAATGGAATCAAGTTGAAATCGCAACACACAAAACAAAGCCGATTAGTCATCACACAGCCTTAACCGAGAATAAACCTAGGTCTTTCCCTAAACCCAGCACACTGGTCTCTAACGACTCAAGGCATGAATATCGAAAGATACGAGATCCTAAATCATGCCTCTTCGTTCACATCAAAACGTTCTCGGAACTTTTCCCCACATCTCAAACGAGCAACGAACAGAACGATCTACAAAGAAGAGATCGGTTATGAGATGACAACTCATAATCTACTCTCTACACGCAAATACTCATAACGCTCTTAAATCTCAAATCTTTCAATAAAAGGTTGGTCCATCCATGCAAAAGCCACAAAGTAGCAGGGATTCAAAGCCACACGCGGCCAGTTCCAAAATAAAAATAAGGCCACACTTTTCCGAAGCAAACATGATCAAAAACATAGAAAATCCATCAAGGGTCCAACTGGAAGTCTCCCGACAAAACGTACCCGCAGGTTGGTCCACCTCGACCCCCTCGTCGGCAACCACGGCCGCGGTCTCTTCCGTATCGGGAGAAAATGGGATGGGATCCGAATATCCCAGCACTTTCTCCTTGAGAGGAGGGACCAGAGTCTCAACACATTTGTACTCATCCATGTAGCCGGTCATCTCGGTATGGAAAACATATCGGTGGCCGTTGACCGCGACAAGGCACGAAAAGCTCCAAGGCACTCTTGGAACTCGTCAATGAGCTCTTGGGGCCCCCTAAGCTTCCCGAATTCAGTGCTGAACTGAGCAACACGATCCTCGATCACCGCATCCACCTTTCGCTTCCCTCGCCTATCCGCACGACAAAGAGCCCTAGCATGCCTTCTCTCTAGCTCCTGGTCCTGGAGATCACGAGCGGAAGCCTCTTCTTGAAGAAGAGCAACCTCGTTCTCCGCCATCTCGGACTTGAAACGGAAGAATCGCGCCTCCTGGTAGCTTGCCTCGAGGGCTGAGTTAAACGCGAGAAATCCCTATATAGATCAGAAGTTAAGGAGACTTACCCGCCCCCCCCCCCCCCCCCCCCAAAAAAAAATAAGTATGTATATAGTAGAAAAAGCAAAGTTCAAACTACTAACCGCATTGACCATCCTAGAACCCTCCGCAAAGGCTTTCGACCTTGCCTGACCATCCACAGTAGGTGGAAGGTCGAAATCTGACGGAAGGTCCTTACAAAGGTCATCAACGCCACAATCCGGCAGGGGAAAATCGCTAACGCCACTCCCATCACCCGGGGCGAAGTTGGAAGGCCATCAAGGCAAGGGGAGGTCATCCGAAAGGAATTCGGCATCGCCTAGCTCAATCCCTTTGCCCTTGGAAGGCTCTGCATTCTCTTGAGACACTGGAACAACCTCGACATAAAATCGTCCATCTCCGATTCGGATCCTTCGTCCACAACCACTTCAGGACGGGCTCGTGATCGGTGATATTGCAGCGCCTTGCGAACTCGCTTCGGGTGAAAGAAGTCCAAAAAAATGAACCGGTCCAAAGAAGATTCCTCACAAGGACCACTTCCTCCGGGAATGGCGGTAATGGGTTGGTCTCTGCAAAAACAAAAGACTAAAGGGTTAGATATCGTCAGAACAAAAACATGCATATGTCCAGTCAGTACCATAACGACCCCATTCATTGCGAAAGTCATAAATGCAGCTATCTTCGACCAAAGCACTGTCAATACGGACAAAGAAGAAGCACTTCTCCCACGCGTGACCAGTTGATATTGTCTCCTTTACGATCGACATGTACGATCAAGGCATAAAGCGATACATTCCACCCGTTAGCGCTAATGGCCTCAAAAGGGCCTCGAAATAGTCAACGCTAATGGACACCCCATGCTCGTAACCCGGGACCAGGATTCCAAGGAGGTGCTGAAGACCCATTAGATTTATCTTCCCGATCGACAACTTGAAATGGTTCAAGATCCAAACAACGATCTTTGGGATAGGGAACCATAAACGGCAACGCACAATGTGTGCCTCGTAAAAACTGAAATAAACCGCCAGGGGGGTCATCTGCCCTTTCTCCCTGTCGTGGAATCCGGAACTTCACGTTTTTTGAAACAAGACCAAACTCCCAAACGATGTCGAGGAATGGATACTAACTCTTGCTCGGGAGGCTTCTGTCCCATCTGCGGGGAGGCCTGCTGGGAAATTGCGCTTCGGGTGGGGGAGTCAAACTTTCGCACAAAGCGGCCCAATATGCCATAGAGTCGGCGGGGTCAACTAAGTGTTGAATAAACTCAGGTTTTGGAACGACCTCCTCGTCTTCACGATTATCATCATGGTTAGTATGACGAGGCTCGGCTCTCTTGGAACCCCTCCTTTTGGAATACATTGCTCTAAGAGTAAAATTTTCTGGAAAAAAAAAACAATGGGGGAAGAAAGAGAGACAATAATTCTACCTTTGATAATTCTCTTTGGGAAAAGTGATAAAATTTTCAACACTTACTCCACCTTCATATAGGCAAGTATTTTTACTATTCGTCCTTGGACTTTCGGTCGATGATATCGTCTAACTTGGACAACCAGCTTAACCGCCCGCTAGAGCCTCACGCTAAAAGCTTACGGCCTAACGAGCTGGGGGGCTAACTGTTGGGGTCGAAATCGGTCATGACAAAATCAACGGCTCAAGTTCCCTGAAAATGTTTCTTCCAAAGGTTTTGGTTCACGAAACTGTCCAAGAGAATGATTAAGCCATCGGTAGCAAGCCATCATATGGAGAAGTCCCAAGCGTAGCGTACGGGTCGCCATATGGCGACCCGCATGCGCAAGGCACAGGTCGCCATATGGCGCACTAGACCCACACAGTCTTGGTTGCCATTATGGAGACCTAGGCTCGCCAATTCCGGGTCACCATATGGCGACCTGAGCTCTCCGAGTCTAGGTCGCCGTATGGCGACCTGACCTCTCCGAGTTTGGGTTGCCATATGGCGACCAGACTTCGCCGAGTTCGGGTCACCATAAGGCTACCCGACCTAGTCAATTTTGGCTTGCCATATGGTGACCTGACCTCACCAAGTCCGGGTTGCCATATGGCGACCAGACCTCGCCATGTTTGGGTCGCCATATAGCGACCTGACCTCTCCAAGTTCAGGTTGCCATATGGCAACCTGACCGCTCCGAATTTGGGTTGAAATATGGCGAGCTATATCTCTTCTTTGTATTCTTGTTCGAATCGCGATCGAAATGCTTTTCGTTTCATCTCAATCGGAGTTTTCGTTGAGGTTTTACGGTTAAAACAATTAGGAGTCACAAAACAAACCCCGGGTCACCAGATACAGCTCCGAGGGCGCCATATGGCGAGTAATACAATACCCCTTAGCTTCGTCTCGATCAGAGCTATCGTTGGGACTTTACGATAAAAACCGCGAAGACTTGTTTTTTCGAATGAAGTTCATGGTTACCGTATAAACGGCAATGGTTAACTCAACACCACAATTGTCAAATTATACGAGAATTGTGAAATTCCTCGCTAAATCTACATCGTATCACTAAACACTATTTCAAATAGATCGTAAAAACGTTTAAATCGAAACACGGTCTAAAGAGGCCTAGAACGCGGCTAAAGACCCACTTTTGATTTCATATGAAATTAGGCCCAGTAATGTTATGACGGTGTATCTTTACTTGCAGAATAAGATGAATCTCGCGGAACCGGAAGATAAATGTCAAGTTTCTAAGATAATGATGAAGATCAAGATGAAAAAAGGGAAACATTCTTGAAGTGATAAACTCTACCATGGGCAAAAAAGGAAACGCCAAACTGCTTTGGATAGGAGTATATAAGAGAAGACGAGATGAGAGACTAAAAGAAGAACTTTTTTTTAACATTCACAGAAAACTTTGAGCAATAGGCATTTATTTTTGTTGTGTTATCGAGCTGCGTTTCGATTAGGTTTTCGTAGTCAGGGTGCTAGAACTAAGGATCTCGCCAACAGCTTTTGTATTCAAGGCTCGTTACCTTCTTGTACGAAAGCTCTTACGCAATTACGGAATAAGAACACTTTGCTCTCTAACTCTTTCGAAATTTTCTTATCATATTTTTATCGTTAGTCTTTTCTTAAATTTGTTTGGTTGCGTGGCGTTTGGTTTAAAGCAGATTGTCCGGGATCTCCTTGGAAAGTTAGGGTTTCCTGACTTCCTAAGTTTACCGAAATCGACGGTGTGAATTTCGGTTCCCACATGTGTACTTCTGATTCCCCTCTTTCTCCCTTTAGATTAAAAAAAGGAGTCGAACAGGATTTGGTGGCTACAACCATAAACACTCGATTCATATGATACAATAAAGAGATAAATGTCAAAAAGAAGTGAACATGATCTAGTGACAAAAACCGTTAGGGCATGATTCATGAAAACCTGTCCAAATATCTCAGTCAATTAACAAAAATAAAGCGATAACCTCAAAAGAAGGGAGACACTGACTGAGATAAGTGAGAAGAGAGAGAGAGGAAAGGGATCAGAGAAGACTACATGTGTGCTCAGATACTTGCAGAGGCAAGAGTCCATATGTCTTTTGATCGATACTCCCAGGGAAAATCATGCACTTTTATTTTATGCAAAAAAATGAAATCAGTAGAGGGGTGAGTCAAACTAGTATTCACTAAGTTGTTGGTAGAATGTATTTGGTTGCTATCTAGGATAGGGTATATAAAGTTTCTCTGTGATTGACTTGATAGGATGTGGTCGCAACAAAGTAGGGTGACAATTATACTTAGACATTATGTAAGTCTTCGCTTTTCAAAACCTCTTTCACTAGCTTGTTTGCTTGAGGACAAGCAAAAGGTTATGCATTGGGGAGTTGATATAGCCTATTTATTACCAGTTTTAGGCCATATTATACGCTCTATCTAGGGTATACTATGTGTGTAGACTGTGTTTTAGGGTCTTTACTAGTCCATGTACGTTTTGGAGATATATGGATATACTTGGAGCTTTTGGAACATTTAGAGGAGAAGAATTTATAGCTGATCAGTGGAAAAGTCGAAGTAAAAGATAGTCATCGATCAACGACACAGCCTTGTCATTGACCGATGTTAAAAGACCAAGGTCGATCGATGCTGCACACTTGCCATCGCTCGACAGCCAAATCACAGACAACCGATTTCAAGCACAAATTAGAGACAAATGACAAAGATGCCATGGACGAGGTTTGACTATATTTTCGGGTTTATATTAATATATTACACAGAGAGTATGTTCGAGAGTTTTTATGGTTTCTATTATAGTTTTGAGTGGAGAAGATTCATAACTCCTGTGGGAGATTTGTATTGGAACCCTAGTATTTTATCTCTGCATTATATTCAGATGATTTTTCTTGCTTTGATTACGTTTGAGTAGTTATCAACTAGATTTAGGGTTGAATGATAGCAATCATGGATTAGCCCAAAAGTAAGGTTGCTAAATTAGGTCAATATCCATCAATTGATTTGTGCTTAATGCTTGCATTCTAGAGTAGCTAACTAGGATCTCGAAAGTAGGACATGGACGACTACAAGAGTAGGTTTTGTGCCAGAATAGACTCCATTGAACTAGGTTGTTAGGCGCATGCTAGAGCTGGCCTAATTAGCTTGGTGAACATATCAAATGTCGTTCACACTTCCTTCTGATTTCACCATCGATCGACATCAGACCTTAGCCGTCGATCGATGGTCTTTCCTTTAGCTCGCATATGAGAGTTGGAGTTAAAAGGGTCATAATAGTTAATATTTTATTTCTAGAATATTTACATTTCCGTGCTTCCTATTCCCTATAATCCATTAAGCTTGAATCCCTAGGTCTATCGTACTTACATTTGCGTCTAGTTTGCTTAACATCATATTTCTATATTTACATTATTATCATATTTCCATATTGCATCTATACCTCTTGATAAGAAATATTTCCTTAAACTGATTGTTTGCTATCAATATATATATCTACCTAGCTTAGTCTTTAGAAATAAGAAATCTATTGTGTGTCATTACTCTCTGTGAATTTGATCCCTAAGTACTACACCTGATCTCTCTTGGCAAGAGTATTATTTATGTGTTAAGATTAGGGTTCATTTGATAGTTAATTGTTTAGGATATTCATACCCTGCTAGAACAATAAACACACCATGTCACCTGAGAACCCACGAAAATAACCAGGAAAGAAGAAACAAGGCGAAACTGCACTGTCCAAGGCCGAGACTGGTTTTAAAGGTGAGATACAATTTATGGAATGGGGGCAAGCGATGGTGGTGATTGTGGCTTACCCTATTCATTACAAGACTAGGCGTGAGTACCAGGAGTGGTGCTAATCAGGAAGGAATCATGGCGCAAGATCCATGCACCATCAAGTGTCTGCATGGCCGATCTATGGTTGTGTTTTGGATCATAGAACCGATGGGGAGGAAACTTCTTGGAAAGCATGGTACGTCCTACAAGACAAATACTCGGAAAGGGTGTATAGGATCCGATACATGGAGAAATGGATCACGTCATGGTTGTCTAGACTCGCTAATAGGAGGCAACGGTTGGATTATATGCATCGGTTAAACATGAATGGGCAGATCACAGGTCCGACTCATGATGGGTGGTTACTAGGCTTTAGTGGAAGTGCTCTATCTAATCAGGATGTATGATATCCGAGTATAGAGAGTCGGGTGTGAGGCAATAGCCAGCGACTAAGCCATAGTTGTGGGATTATGGGATCGAGTCAATATGGGTTGATGCAAGGAATCGGGTTCTGTGTCTAGATCTGAAGAGCCACGATCCAGGACAAGCGGGAAGGGATGCGAACCTTCGTCAAGTAACCTCAGTGATCGGTTATGGATAACTACTAATATCATTTATGGTTATTTTAGATAACAACTGAGAGCAGTTACTGGTATTTTGGATAACTGCTGAGAGAAGTTACGGGTATGTTGGATAACTGCCAAGAGCAGTTGGGCAGTGTTAAGGGTAACTGCCGAGAGCAGTTTGGTCGGGTAACTGCCAGGAACTAATATGACCAAGAGATAACTCCCAAGGATGGACTGAGCATAGTTGGTAACTGACGGACATAATAGAAGAACAATGGGTCGGTTGGAGGTAATAATTATGATCAGAAGATACATCGACTAGAAAGAGTAAGGACTGATTGGACTAGATGAGGATTCTATCTTCACAGCCGGTTAAGTAAGATGATGCATATCCAATCCAAGTCATTTGGGGTGGTTGGTCGATTGACTTAGGATTGTTGGGTATTGTTGGATAAAATTCTGGATTTTTTGGGATAGCTAAGAAGACAATATGGGTGGTGCATGAGCCGGATATGGCCACATGTACATCACCATCTGTTATGAAGCCCTCTTCAAAGGTTAATTAGTCTGTGGGGACGGTTGGTGGAATGACTTAAGGATCAAAGGGGGTGGTTCAATTCAGTAACCATATAATGATCCTAAAGGCGATCATTGAGTGATCTTGGACCAGAATACAAACACGAGAAAGTCGGTTCATCTAAAGGCCAATAAACAAACAAGCTTCATGGATGTGAAAAAAGGTAATATCTAGCAATTCTTGCATAAGATCTAGATAGAATGGTTTAGGTAAATGGAACCTCAGTTGTTGGGGTCGAAATCGGTAGTCTCAAATCAATGTCCAAGATGGCTATGCTACTAACCAGTGAGGAAGTTATCCTTTAAAAATATCGCTCGAGATAACTTCAGAGAAGTCTCGACAGAAAAACACTTAAGGAATAATCTTCACGGCTACGAATGTATACGAGATCGTGGACCGATACAACACCGTGTTGCCATCACGGAGAGACCAGGCCAACCTGCCTTGACCATATCGCCGTCATGGCGAGACTGGCACGCCTTGCTTCGCCGTCTCGCCATGATGGCAAGACCAGCCTGATTGCCATCTCGCCACTATGGTAGGACCGGCGTGATTTGCCTCGCTGTCTCGCCATGATGGTGAGACTGATCAGTCCCCGCTGTCTCGCTCTCATGGCGAGACCAGCATGTTTCTTCTTGCCGTATTGCCATGATGGTGAGACCGACCTGTCCCGACGTACTCGCCATCATGGCGAGACCAACGCGACTCGCCTCGCCATATCGCCATCATGGCGAGACCAATTTGGCCCGGTCGTCTCACCCACATGGGGACACCTACATGTCCCGTCTCGCCATGATGGCGAGACCAACTCGTCTCGAATTTCTCGCCATCTTGGCGATACCAACGTGCTTCGCCTCGCTGTATTGCCATGATTGCGAGAACCACCCGTCTTGACCGCCTCGCCCACATGGCAAGGCCAACGTGCTTCTCCTTGCCGTCTTTCCATGATGGCAATACTGACCCATCTCGACCATCTCACCCACATGGCGAGACCAACGCAGCCCACCATGCCGGCTCGCCTTGGTCCATCTCTCACCTGGCTATGGTCTCCTCCTTTGGGTGTCAATAAAAACGTCGTCCGTTTAATCTCTAATGGAGTTCCCTTTGAAATTTTACGACGAAAACAAGCAAGACGTGTTTTCTCATAAAATTTTCAAGCAATCCTACGATGTGGAAACGGACTTCTGACAAACTAACGAATTCTTTTAGAAATAATCATAAAACGTGTGAAATAGAAAAATGACCTGAAGCGGCCTAAAACACGATGAAAGGCCACTTGCTATTTCGAATCAAGAATAGGCCCAGGTCCAGTCTGATGACGTTTAACTCTATTGAGATAAAACAAATGGAAGAAAGAAGATAAATGCAAAAATTCTGAGATAAATACTAGTATCGAGCAGATAAGGAAGGGAGCGAGAAAAGGATATTCTGAAATCTCAAAGGAATACAGAAAGATGACCGACTTGGAGAAATTATATATACAAGACCTCGAGCTCCAAGGAAAGGGATCTGAAAATTAGACCTTAGGTAATTTATGTTAGCTTTAGGAGAACATATGACTTAGGTGGCTAGACTAGGGATCTCAACATTTTACTACTATGTTCTCCATTGTTGACGAATTTCCGTCCATCCTGTTTTGGTGAAACTTTGTAAACTATACTTCATCATAATCAATAAAATGCCTATGTGCAATCTCTTACGATATTTTGTTATTTGTCCTTGTTTGTATTCTTGTGTTTACGTAGGGAATCCGGATCCTCAAGGAAAGTCAGGACTCTTGACTTTCCTCCATTAACTAAAATTGACACTGCGAATTTCGCTTCCCACAGTTTGGCGCTAGAAGGAGAGAGCTTGGATTCTCTACCTACAAATCAGAAAACGGTCAAAATACAATATGTCTGGCAAAGCAGGCAGAGACATCATATCTTTCAAAAATAAGGCAATGTCCGATCCGGACAAACCCCACAACGATCTCCTGGTCATTGAATTGACGGTCTGGAATATCGACATCGCAAGAATATTAGTCGACACATGAAACTCGGCTGATATCATCTTCAAAAACACACTCGAGATAATGAAAATTGAACTATCCAAAATCGCAGAAAGTCCAAGCCCAATAATGGAATTCTCAGTGGAAGAAGAAGAGGAAGAAGAAGAAGAAATGTTAGGGGCTTTAATATTAAGCACCACCACAGCCAATAAGAAGTAGCTGAAGAGAAAAAATTCTTTTTGGAGGAGTTATTGAAATTCATGTCAAGCAGCCAAAATCTCAACGCTCAAGAGTTCATTGGTTAACGGACAAGGATGTCAATACGTCTTACTATCATTCAATCTTTGACAGGTCCCACTGGTGAGACGTATGAAACACATAATCAAATCTATGACCATTTTCTTGACTACTTCTCATTATTACTGGAAGTATGGAGACCCCTTGTATGTTCATTCAGTGGACATTAATCTGATCCTCCCTTTTAAGTGCTCAATTGAACATAAGCTTAGTCTGTCCATGGATTTCACAAACGCGAAAATCAAGTCAGCTTTCTTTGATATGCCAAGGAAAAAACTTTTGGTCCGGATGGCTATTCGGCAGATTTATTTAATAGCTACTGATCGATAATTGGCATTGAAGTGTGTGACGCAGTGTCAATATTCTTTCATTTAGGTTTTCTCCTTAAACAATGGAACGCCACTACTATGGTGCTTATACCCAAGATAGAAAAAGCCTGTACTACAACCGAGTTTCGGCTCATCTCTTGTCTATATAAATTTTATAAGGTCATTTCTAAACTCTTTTCAAGCCGTCTCCAGAAAATGTTATCCCTTTTTATCTCGGGTGCCAAGTCAGCTTTCATCCTTGGTCGTCTCCTCGCTGGAAATGTTCTCTTGGAAACGGAGATTTTGCATGGTTGTAACAGAAAAGACATCTTTCTCAGAGCTATGCTGAAAATGGATTGCGCAAAGATTTTGGCAGTGTTAGCTGGAACTTTGTTCTGGCAACGTTGAGAGCATTGCATTTCCGGGAGAAGTATGTTAATTACCTCAATGTATTACCACACCCTCTTTCTCTATATCCATAAATGGCAGCACGGCTGGTTACTTCGAGAGCACAAAGGATTGAGGTAGGGAGATCCCCCCCCCCCTCTTTGTATCTCTTTGTCCTGGTGTATAGGTGTAATAACCCTCTTAATCAGATATAGTTTTGGTCGAGAAAATTAAGTAAGTTCAGTTTGGAGATTGAACAATCAGAATTAAAAATAAAATCGATCCGGTGAATTAATGTCTCGACGGGACTGTCGTGTAGTCGAAAAGCCTCCCATTGAGATTTCTAGTCGAGTGTTAACTATTGTGGTTGAGTTTTATTAAGTTGGACGAGCATAGTCGAAAAAAGGACGTGATTCGAAGGATGAGAAACATTTAGTTCAAAACTGTCCGAAAAATATCGACAAAACTCATAAAATTATTTTTGAACCGTCACATGCCTTGCACCTTCTAGCCTGCTTGCTTCCTCAGTTCTTAAGCCACATGACATTCACCTGTGTGCTTGCTTGCCTGCTTAGTAAATTAAAATAAATCATGAGGCTGGGAAGATTTCTTCAAGGAAAGGAAAGTGTGAGCTGCTTTGTGGCTGCAAAGTGGTGAAGCAGCTCTACACCTGTTTGTGCACATCCTGACTTTGTTCTTAGTAAAACCTCAACTGAAGCAACTTGTTATGCTACAAAATACCTTCTTCTCTCCTTCTGGTCGTCCATAACCTACAAGAAAAAACAGAGAAAAATCAGTGAGAATTTGAGAGAAAAATCAGAGAAAAACTGTGAGAAAAAATCAGGAAAAAACAGAGAATTAAACATAGGAGCATGGACGACCCTTTCCAACCTTCTTATCCTTGAATCAGTGACTGTGGTGTGCGGAATAATTATTAGATGGTCCAGAAGATTCATGAGATCACTTCACAGCTTATCAATCTCAAGTATTGAACCGGTAAGACCTTAAATAAGTTTGTTCGAATCAGTTTAATCAGATCCGTTTTAAGGAAGCTTCATGTCTGACGTAAACCCTAAGCCATGATCTGTTTTGTCCTGAGTTGAACCGAATCTTGATATCTTTTGTTTGAAGGTCAGAATGTGTTCTTAGAAAGAAGAGAGTGAGCAACCACGTTCATCCATCACTGAAGTAAAACCGGTAAGGTCTCCGCCCTTGTTGTCTGATCAGTCTGAATAGAACCGGTTGGTGATAGGTTAAGCTAGTGCATGGATCAGTTGTCAAAATCTTTGTATGCTTCAGACTTGTTGAGTTTCGGTTTGAATCAACCTCATGGAACCGCTAGCTAAGTTGTTGTGAACTGATAAGAACCAGACTTAACTGAGCATGAGCTGAGTTGTTATCACCGATTCAAGTTGTTATAGCTTGAACCGAACTTAACATGTTCTGAACCTGACGTGAACCAAACTGATATGAGATAACTGAACTGAAATGTTATGAACTGAGTTGATTTTCTTCTGGAACCAAACTGATGACTTTATGTTCCAACCATTCTGTTATTGGTTCAGATGCTCGAGGTCAGTGACAGGACCAGCCGGATCATGCCTTGTCCTCATTTTATTTTGGGAGTGATCAGCAAGTGGAAAACATTTAGCTTGAGCTTAAGTCTAGTCTTCTTTAGCCAATCTCATGGATTCAAAGGTGAGTCTAGATATATGACTGGTGAGTTATGAATGAGGGTTGCTTGAGTAAAATAAATGATTATGGGTGATGCATAAGTAAGTCTCTTGAACTATATTAAATTGTGAAGTGTTTACATATTATAAACACTTAAAAAATATTATGAATTATTATTTGAGGTTTATCTCGAGCCTTAGTACTTGTTCTCAAGTACTAATATATAAGTATATTATTAAGTATATGAGTATGAATCATGTGAAGTCTTATCATATTCACTCTCCCTAAAGTCCCCTCATTACCGTGACTTGGTCATGTAAATGGAACAAGGTCATGAAGACACGATGATGGGGTAGCACCCAGGAGGCCGTGTATTGCATGACGATGCAATCTCGAATGTTCATAAGGACGTTCGAGGATGATGGTAATGGTAACTCACTAGGCTCGGTTAGCCTTTGTGGTTTATTGGGTCTAGTATATATATAGTGTATTGATATATGAGTGAATGGCGGGTGACATGAAGGTGATGTTTAAGATAGGATTCACAACGATAGAATGATAGGCCTTATATACAATAATTAAGGAATATATTTTCTCTGCATTCAAGTGGTGTCGATTGCTCGGGATACTATTAATATATGTTGGGGTGCGGGATTAAACTCACGGAGTAAACTAGTTACTCATGACTCATTTGTGATGCAGGTAACTAGTTGGCGGGAAACCTTTAATTTAGGAAGGGAAGGAACAGCATTAGCCAGCGGTAGTTTTATTATCCTTGCAAAAATAGTTTTGATATTCGTAAGTGTAAAGTTTGTTTATCGAAAACCTTTAGGTTAATATACAACATTTTGTAAGATGCTTTTGAAAGAATATTATATAATGTATTAAAGAATTTTTCTTTAAGTACGAGTTCCATATGATATTAGTCCTTGTCCGGACGAACTAACTATTGGGTATTACTTAGTCGGGTTAAAAAGCCTCGGGTTGTACCTAATAGGATATGTGTACTTAGGCGATTGGTCTAAAGTACCTGGATCTGTTCCTGGAACTTTGGGTTAATCATTTATGTACACATTGTGGCTTCTCGTTTTGGTTTAAGTTACTAGTGATTGGTTGTGCATGTTCTTGTTTGATTGTTGCATGACCGGTCGAGTCAACTTGTTCTTAGACCAGATCGGGGGTGTCAGAGGAGGTATTCTCATGGCTTCTCCAATCTCGTTATGAAGCATGTTATATAAATTACCATCCTATGCTGAATGGAATTAATGTTTCTCACTTGATGTTTGAGGACGACGTTATGATCTTCGTCGATGGTGGCAGCTCCTCTCTTCACAGAGTAAATGAAGTACTAGATGACTTTTATTCGTGGTATGATCTTTGCATGAACCGTGGTAAAACTAAACTTTTCCAAACGGGACTGAACTTTATTGAATCCAATGCTATGGAGAGATTTGGTTTCAGTTCTGGTTATGTCCTTATACACTACTTAGGCTTACCACTAATGAATATGAAGCTGGATATCTAAGTATGACTGTAGAATGTGGATTATATCCCCTACAGGGCCTGCGAAATACCCGGCATGTCCATTAGGTTTAAACCATTTGGTTCGGCTCGCGACTAATAGCACTCAGTTTTGTTACTGAATACTTTTAGCCGACAAAGACCATTTCTAGTCGATTTATTGGGACGGCTAGGGATACGCGGCTTGGTGACGTGTTTCATCAGCCTGAGTGCTTATCCCGGCGAGTAAAAATCCCAATGAGGCGAAAATGACCTACGATACCTCGAAATGGCTATATAAAGAAGGGAAGGGAAGAAAGGAAAGGATATGCACACTTGACGGCTAGAGTTAGGTTTTGACTTTTCTTGTATTTGGTCGATCTTTGTTTTCCGGGAAACTCTCTGAGCGCCGGCTTACTCTCATTTTAATTTTTCTCCAAGTTGAACACCAATAAAATGTCTTACTGTTTCATATAACGTCTACGAGATAGCTCACAAATCGAGTCGGGTTCTCTTTACACTCTTTTACCTAGCTTCGATCTAACATTTGGCGCCCACCATGGGAGAGGGAGACGCGCCTCCCTCTCCCTTGTCAAGAAGAAACAACACATGAGACATGACCTTATCTTCAGATCATCTCTCCAAGAAGCCACGAATTGTTGCTTCCAGCAACTCGGCAAATCTCAGAGCTTGGTCTCGGCAGAGTTATAGACTTGATCTTGGTGTATTGCTCTCAAAGATGGTGAACTCAAAAAACAATGTGTGCTTCTCCAACAATCGGGCTCATCACCGTCCAAGGTCGGACAAGAGCGAGATATTTTTTCTTAATAATAACTAATTATAATCGTGAGACTACCTTCTTTAAATGTCAAATATGCTCGTCTAATAATTTGGCAGTTCATTTTTTTATTAAAATTAGTAGCAAAGTCAATGGATTCGGTAGTCACGTAAACCTTCGTCTCTTGCTATAAAAGAATTAATATGCTAACCTGCGTATTAAGTCATAAAGCATATCAGATTTTACAAATTTTACTGATTCGCAAAATCTAATTATTAATGGAGTTCAAATTTTCTTTGTGAAGATTATCTCTTTGGTGACACGTCATGACGGCGCAAAAAGATCCTACCAGAGATCAATCTTTCAACATCAAGCTAAAAGAAGAGTTATTGATCCACGGACTTTGCCAATCCTTCACGGTCCAATAACAAAAACGGTCCAGGACGTCACACTGAGGCGGATGAAGCAATCATCTTGTAACAATTGGTGGCAGCGTCTCTATAAGGTTCATCTCCGGAAACAACTCCTGACTTGAACTTTAACGTATAGCTTCACGCGAATCCGGCGAAGATGGGACGAACTCGCTATTAGTGTATATTCTACAGTTAGATAATTATCTATAGTTGTTGTGCTGATCATTAAGATTTGGTCTTATCAAGATCATGTATACTCTGTATATATATGTTCTCATCCTATCAATGAAAGCATACTTGAAACCCATCTTACATGGTATCAGAGCATACAATTAATCTCTGAATTTTTTGTTCTCTTTCTCCTTTAATCAACATATATGGCAAACACTACCTCAGAGCATACAATCCATCTGATATGAAGTTGTCAATCATATCTCTCAATATGAGCGGGATCACAAAACTTACCTCAACAAATTTCATAACCTGGAGAATTCAGGTTAAAGCTTTGCTTGAAGCACACGAACTGCATGTGTTTGTAGCAGATACGGATCAAACCCCTCCAGAGACAGTCACCGATGCCAACGGAGTCAAAACAGCAAATCCGTCCCTAGCAGTTTGGAAACGACAAGACCGTCTGCTCTATAGTTCCATCCTTGGAACTCTTACCCTCAACATCCAACCGGTGGTTGCTCGAGAAATCTGGGTTCTTCTTCACAACACCTATGGCAAGCCGTCAAGAGCACACGTCAAACAACTCAAACAGAATCTGAAAAAGAGCAATAAAGGAACACAGTCCATCATTGACTACATGCGTGGAATCATGGCCAAAGCAGATCAGCTAGCCCTTCTAGGAGAAACTCTTGAGAACGAAGACCTTCTTGATTATATCATTGAGGGTCTTACGGATGATTACAAATCAATTTTTGATATGGTGAATGGTCGTGATACTCCCATAACGTTAGAAGAACTTCATAAAAAACTTCTCATCAAAGAAAATTCTCTTGCAATAACAGAAGGCAACACCAACTCTTCTGCTCCAATAACAGCAAATACAGTTCAAAACCGTCAATTTCAACATCATCAACGACCTCAAGACCGTGGGTCAACACCAACTCGTGGAGGATATCAAGGAAGAGGCCCTGGATACCTCGGTAAATGCCAAATCTGTGGTGTTCAGGGACACAATGCAAGACGCTGTCTGCAGTACTCATCCACTCCAACAGTGCAACATCGTCCATGAACACCGCAAATGCAAGCACCATAATGGCATTCTCCTCCACCTATTCCACCCTCACAGTGGAATCCTCAAGCTCACTACACTACTGCAAGTACTCCTGATATGTCTGTGTCGCCATGGTTGCTCGACAGTGGTGCCTCACATCACATATCATCCGCTCTGAACAATATATCTCTACATTCACCTTACCAAGGAGGCGATGATGTTATGATAGGCAACAGAACAAGACTCCCGATTACTCACACTGGTTCAACTACACTTCCTTTATCATCTAGACCTCTACTCTTAAACAATGTGCTTTGTGTTCCATCGATGAAGAAAAAATCTAATCTCCGTAGACAAGCTATGCAAAACTAACAATGTCATGGTTCAAATGTGTCCTTCTGAATTTCAGGTGAAGGATCTCAGAACGGGAGAAACTCTACTCAACGGCAAGGCCAGTAAAGGAGTCTATGAATGGCCGACTGATTCCTCTTCTTTCAATAATCCTTTTGCTTTATCTAGTTTTAAAACCTCAAAATCGGGTTGGTACTCTCATCTAGGCCATCTGAATTCTCAAACTCTTAAATATATTCTTTCTAGTTTTCATTTACCAGTCACATCTATGTCATCTGCACCTTGCAAATCTTGTTTAAGCAATAAAATATACAAACTTCCATTCTCAAACACCACATTGTCATCCTCTCGCCCTCTTGACATTCTATTTTCTGATGTGTGGACCTCACCCATTCACTCAATTGATGTGTACAAATATTATGTGTTGTTTGTTAACCATTTTACAAGGCACACATGGATGTTCCCTATGAAAACAAAATCGCAGGTGGCTCAGATCTTTCTAGCCTTCAAGACGTTGGTTGAAAACCGATTCAAAACAAGCATCAAAACCTTGTATTCGGACAATGGGGGCGAGTTTATAGGCCTGCGCTCTTACCACACCACGCACGACATAGCACACCACATGACACCACCACATACTCCAGAACACAATGGAGTAGCTGAACGCAAACACAGACACATCGTGGAGACGGGTCTAACTCTTCTTCAACAAGCAGGCATTCCAAATAGATACTGAAGTTACTCGTTTGCTGCAGCGGTGTATCTTATCAATCGCATGAAAACACCGGTGTTGACGCACTCATCACCATTTCAGGTTCTCCTTCAGACAACGCCTAACTACAACAAGCTACGATCCTTTGGGTGTTTGTGTTATCCCTGGATACGACCTTATGGCAACGACAAGTTCACTCCTCGATAAGTTCCATGTGTATTCTTGGGTTACTCTCTTACTCAAAGTGCATTCATTTGCCTTGATGTTTCTAAATCTAGAGTCTATATATCTCGCCATGTTGTTTTCCATGAGACCGTTTCTCCCTTTACAGCTCTCTCTAAAACTTCCTCTGGTTCAGATGATAACATCGTCCCGAAATCATTATCTCCAATAGCTTCTCGTGTTCCTATTTTCAGTCAGTCATTTTCAGATTTCTTGGCGCCTACGTTAGCACAGTTGCCTCCAGTCTGAGGTACTTCACCGCCTACATCAACCACAACAACACCAACTCCTCACACGACATCAGCCACATCAATTACCAATAACTCCAACACGTCTGAGCTCCAACTCACAACAAATCACCGCAGCAATACACACACCATGATGAGTCACTCTAAGAACAACATCCGCAAACCTAACAGGAAATATGGTCTTGCAGCTATCTTGGAAGAACTCAAACCAGTAAACCTTGCACAAGCACTAAAGGACAAGAGATGGAGACTTTCTATGAGTGATGAATACAATGCTATGATCCGCAACAGAACCTTTGATCTTGTTCCTCGCTCACTAGCCACCAACATTGTTGGCTGTCGCTGGATCTACCGCATCAAGTACAATCATGATGGGACCGTGAAAAGTTTCAAGTCACGACTGGTGGCCAAAGTTTTTCATCAGCGACCAGGAGTTGATTATCATGACACATTCAGACCAGTAATAAAACATGCCTCTATTCAACTGGTACTCGGCTTGGCTATTGCATAGGATTGGCCTCTCAACCAACTAGATTTCAACAATGCTTTTCTTCAGGGGTGATCTTCATGAGGAAGTCTACATGACTCAACCACCAGGATTCATCGACAAAGATAAACCTGATCATGTTTGCAGACTACGCAAGGCTATCTATGGCCTCAAGAAAGCCCCTGAAGCATGGAACAATGCACTAAGAGAAGCTCTCATTGGTGTCGGCTTTGTTAGCTCCTTGGCGGATGCATATCTCTTTGTGTTCAATTCTGGCCGACTCCTCATCTACGTCCTCATTTACGTTGACGACATTATTGTTACAAGAAACAACCTCGCAAAAATCACCAGCTTAGTCAAGTATTTGTCATCTCGCTTCTCACTAAAAGACCTTGGTGAAATCTCATACTTTCTAGGCATGGAAGCTCACATAACCAGTACTGGTCATCATCTGACTCAGACCAAGTATATTACTGATATACTTACCAAAACGAAGATGACAAATACCAAAGCCGTTGCTACTCCCATGAGCTCGACACAACACCTAACTCAGGCGGGAGGAGTTTCACTTGATGATCCTCTCACATTTCAAGCTATTGTCGGCAACTTACAATACCTTTTCCTCACACTCCCAGATATATCATTTGCTGTCAACAGGCTCTCACAGTTTATGCATTGTCCAACAACTTTGCATCTAGAAGCTGCAAAATAGTGCTCAGATATCTTGCAGGAACTGCTAACCAAGGTATCTTCTTCACACGCAACACACCTCTCACCCTTCATGCCTATTCAGATGCAGATTGGGTAGGAGATTAAGATGACTACACCTCCACCGGAGCCTACATTGTCAATCTTGGTAAGCAGCCTATTTAATGGAGTTCGCAAAAGATGAAAGGGGTGGCTCGTTCTAGCACAGAGGCAGAATATCGAAGTCTAACTGCGACAGCAGCAGAGGCTATGTGTATTACGTACTTACTAAAAGACCTGCGTGTACCTCTCAAGTCAACCCCAACACTGTTCTGTGACAACATAGGAGACACATACTTGGCAGCCAATCCAGTGTTTCCCTCAAGGATGAAACACCTTGCCTTGGAGTACCATTTCGTACGAGAATTGTTGCAACAACAGCGTCTCCGAGTGTCTTATGTTAGCTCCACAGATCAACTTTTTGCTGCCTTAACGAAACCACTTCCAAAGGCTTGGTTCCGTGATATTTTTGTCAAGATTGGACTGTCTCCGACAACTCCATCTTGAGGGGGTGTATTAGTGTATATTCTATAGTTAGATAATTATGATAGGTAATTATCTATAGTTGTTGTGCTTATCATTAAGATTTGGTCTTATCAAGATCGTGTATACTCTGTATAAATATGTTCTGATCCTATCAATGAAAGCATACTTGAAACCTATCTTACACTCGCCAGATTGCACCGAGTTCGTTATGATGAAAAGTCATCATCCCTTCATCAAGCTCCTGGCTCTCCATCTTATCAGCTCATGAACGTCACAAGAGAGCATCAACAAGCTCGATGGCATCGTCAGAGATTGTTTACTATCCAGTTCATTCTTTGCTCTCAAGTCTCATACTCTTCTCAGATCACAATATCGTTTTCACCTTAAAAGAATGGGGTCTTCTCGCTCCAGCGTCTACTTCTAAATCGGTGACTGTGTCAGCCACACGTCTTATTTCTTGAAGTACACAATCTTGGCGACATGTCCAATCTAGATGAGCGCTTTCAAGCTCCACCAAGGACAGCTTATTGACGATTAGAGCTCTGTCTTTGAAAGATTTACTCTTACCGACTTGAGCTCCAGCGTCAACAAAAACAGATGTGTTTCATCTTCATCATAACCCACTTAGCGAACATGGAGATTGCAACATCTCCAGCTTATTACTGCTCATGTTATGATTCCACTCAGCTTCACAAGATTACTATGAGAGACAACTCACTGCTTCAGTTCAAATTTCATCACTCGGTAAAAGCTCGGCACAATTTGCTGCATCCAGTAACTCGGCGATCACCTTAAAGTTTGATCTCATCACCCTTATGCAAGACGTAATCACCAAATCTGGATACACAAGGAACGAGAGCTCTCATGCTCTTTTTGACGAATCAAAGGAATGTTATCAGTGCCTCAAGCCACTTCATCGTCTTTTATTAGGTATCAGTTTAAATTTAACTTGCCTTCAACTAAACATGAGTTTATAGTCAACTTGCTTATTTTAGGCATGGTTTACAAAAACTCGCCATTCAATAAGCATGAGTTACGAGAGTTTGACTTTTACTAGGCATGAACTCAGTAAATTCGCCTTTGTTCCGGCGTGAGTTCAGTAAACTCGCCTTTTGCTAAGCACTAGTTCAAAGTAAAGTTGCTTTTACTGAGCCACGAGTTTAAATTAAACTTGCCTAGGTCGTCATAGGCATAAAAGTGCCTAGTTCATTGTCTCATAAACCTTATTCGTAAAATTCGCAGAGATCAATTTCATCTCTCTCTACGAACTTGGGGGGACTTACTGTTGGGGATGGATCTTAGACCCTTCAACAAAGGCCTATTAGACAATGAATTAGGCCCATTTACGAGAGAGTCACAAGAATACCCTAGACTTAACTTGTATAAATAAGGAGGATCATTTCCTCTTCTTAGATATATAACACATTCTTATAGAGATTTTATAGATTCTTAGATTCACTTTGCACTTCGAATCATCTTTGTAATGAAATCTCTGCTCAATAACATCTTTTTGATATTCTTCTTCCCAGTTGATTTCAATGCAGACTTCTCCTAAACCTACATAGAAATGTATTGTCTAAATCCAACAAACGCACCGTTTTTAGGATAAACAATGACCCACTCCTTAATAAGTTAAGATAGAGATTCAAATATTGGGCAGTGAAATCGCTATCTTTTGCGGGTAGAGTTAAATTGTTATCTTCATTTTTTACGTAACAGTCAATTTTTGGATCAGTACTTTCCTGCTGCCAAAAAGTTGTATTAAGAGGATTGAAGCTCTATGCTCACTGTTCATGTGGTCTGGGAACATTGACCAGTGAAAGGGAACAATAGTTGCTTGGCACAACTTTCCAAAAGATGAAGGTGGCCCCGGTCTGAGACGTTTGGAACCATGGAAAAAGACTATTTGCATGCGCTATATCTGGCTCTTCTTCTCGGATTCGCAATCATTGTGGACTCAATGGCAGAGAGCTCGTTATTTGAGAAATCAGATTTTCTGGGAACTTAAAGCAAGACAGTCAATTATTGGGATGAATGGTGTTGTTGAGCTTAAGACCTATTGAAATTCAGTTTATAAAATTGACTATTGGGAACGGTTTGCAAAATAATTACTTGTTTGACTATTGGACACCTAGAGGACAATTAATTCAATTATTGGGATGAATGGACCAAGAAATCTGAGACTACAACCGAATGCAAGTGTGGCCAATGGTTGCTCGCCAATAGGGTAGACAATTCCTGCACCAATATCTGACAACGAAATCACCCTCCACACCTACCTCACAATAGTTCCACTTCCTTCTTTAGCCCTAGATAATGATGTGTGTTTTCTAGAAGATTGGTGACTTTATTATAGGCATTCGGCTCGACAAAGACATGGCAAGAACTAAGACAAAGATCTGAAAGGAAGTCTTTGGTGAAAAATATATGGTTCAAAGGGCATGTCCCAAAACATGTGTTTAACATATGGGTTTCCCAACTGAACCGACTTCCTATGAGGGCGAGACTTGCTTCATGGGGCTTCAACTTTCCTTGCTCATGTTGTTTTTGTGATTCGGTAAATGAAGCAAGAGATCATATGCTCTTCCATTGTGCCTTCAGTTTAGAGATTTGGAGCCAAGATATGCAACTTTTAGATTCCTCAAGGAAACAAGGTCTTTCTTGGCCGGAACTTCTATCTTGGATGAGAATGCATTCAGGTTTCAACCCTTCATAAAGTTATGGCGCCATCTACGGTCTATCATATTCGAAAACCACGGAACAACCCCACATGCACAGCCAGGTTTACATCTCACCATCAATCATCTTCAAGTTGATTGACAGAGATGTGTAAAATACATCCTCAACCGCAAGCACAAGTGTCGCTTTCAACATCTAATGTCTATTTGGATAAAATGATCTTTGTATCACTCTAATACCATATCTCTTATGCAATATGCTTATTTTTACATTTTATGTATTTTCTTAATTGATAGCTAAAAGCTGAATAAGTTCCAATGAGATCATGAGAGATGGTAACGAACCAGAGCTACTTCTATTTATCTAATATCTCATTTTCAGTGTCGTGCGAAGGTTTAATGGGGCCTAAGGCAAACATAAAAATGAGACCCCATTTTTTTAATGACAAAATTATCTTTTATTACTCATAGAACATGAGTTTGTATAGGAATCCAGATCGGAATAGAACAACCAATAAACAACAAATTACGATAGAAAGAACGAGTAATCCTAGCTAAACTATCAGCCATCTGATTAATCTGTCTTGGAATGTGGCTAATCTTGAAGTCTTGAAAGCGTCTTTTCAGGGCTGGAACCTCCTCTATCTCCGTTGAGAAGCTCGGCCATTCGTGCTGGGCTTGTATTATCGCTATAACTTCTTTGCTATTCGTCCCAAATGCTGACATGAAGTGTGTTGGAGCATTGCTTCCATAATGAGACTCCCTTTATAAAAAAAATTATAAGACTATAATATATATTTGAAAAAACACTTAAAAGTAATTTAAGAGATTAAATTTGGGTTGAATAAATGAATAGCAAACTTAAACCATATATTACTAACTATTTCTTGAAATTTGGGGCAATAAAAAAACTACATACTTTGGGGGCTTTAGGTGAAAGCTTTTTTGGATACTCTTCAAGCACGACTCTGTTCATTTTGCACAAGAAAGCTTATTCGTGAAACTGCTTTTTTGTTAGTTTTTTTTTTTTTTGAATTTCCAGGGGAGTTCGGGCCTTGGGCCTTAATCTCCCCTAGGCCCGGAGCCAGCCTTTGCTAATACCATTTCTGGCGTAAAGCACTCCTCCCACGGTGGATCGAACCCAGGAGCACAACAGCACCAACGCCTGCGCTTAAAACCAACTGGGCTTTTTTGTTAGTTGATTTATTTTTTAACGTGAAACCCTTCTTTGCTTATTGATTTAATTTTGTTGACGGTTCTTGTCTTTAGACATTTGCTACTTATTATTAAAATGGATAATCCAAATATCTTGAAATAATTTATAACTAAGTCGAGATCCATGCTTTACAGTGATTTATAACACGTGATGAAACAATGTACATAATATTTCAGTGATTAATTGAAAATCTAAACATATATATTTTTATATGATAAACATTTTAATTCAAAATATATTTTTAATAATCTTTATATTTATTAAATGAAGCTTTCTATTTGTATGGTTTTATGATTATTTGTAAATTTATAGTAAAATTTTAAAACTAGCATCACAAAATATTCAATGTGAAATTTTTAACACTTTTGGCATTATTTAATTGTTTTTAAAACTTCAAAATTAAATACATAAAAAAATATAAATTTTTATTATATGTTTACTGTGATTATTTTATTATTTTAATAATATAAACTTTTAAATTTTGTAGAGAATAAATAAATTTTTGTATTTTGATATCTTTAATTTTGATATATATTCCATATATCACATTAGCTAATTCTATTTATTTTATTTATGAAAATGAGATTTTTAATATATTACTAACTAATTTTATTGTTAGTTTAATAAAAAGTATACTATATTTTTATATTTTGGAGCAAATAATAAATACTTGCATTGTAATTATTTTAGTAGTTAAAACATAATTCTAAAATAATTTTAAAAATAATTTTAGTGATGAATGATAACACATTATTGCTCTCATACAGTAAGTATAATAATAGTGAGCTGATATTAAATAACTTCCACAGAAAATATTTGTGTACAGAAATGATAAATGCGTTTGAGACACAAGTACACAATCTGTAAACTAGATAAAACTTTTATCATCTATGTGACACGTATACAGTAATCTACGTGAGTAGACCTCAAATATGTTTCTCATTATCTAATTTTCATTTGTTTTCAGAAGGGCAAAATAGAATTAATATCAAAAAGAAAATAATTAACATTTTCTCTATCACCTAACATCAGCGGAAGCGTCAGAAAATTAAACTTTAATGGCGGCAACACACAACACCACTGAAACATGGTTAACTGATTTTCTAGCCGCTGCAGTGAATAAAACGGACGTGGATAAATCAGCGACATCAACGTCTAATTTTCTGTGTCTCTAAAATCTGTTAGCGACTACTATAGCATTTGACACTGTTATTTTTGGCTCCGTCGCAGCATATTTTTTTCCCGCTGCGGTTGGACGCCGTGTATAAAACGAACAGGGTTAGTGTTAAATGATTTGAGAACAATTATGGAGATTAAGAATCTAGACGGTAACTGATATTAAGAAAAAAAACATTAATGTATGGAGGTTAGGGGTGGATGTTCGGATTTTTGATTTTCGGATATTTCGGTATAAGGATATAGAACTCCGTGGAGTATTTTTGTAGTTCGTATCAGGTTTAATTATTTTTTTGTTCGGATTCGGTTATTTCATGTCGGATTCGAATATTTAGATTTTAAAGGAAAATAATAATAAATTTTCCATTTTTAAGTTTCTTGTATTTAAAAATATAACTTTCACGTAACTGATTTTTTATTTTTTTAATAGATTGAATGATTAAAAGATTTAAAGATAACATCTCAAAAATAAAAAGATATTAATTTAGTTATTATTATTAAATTTTGGATAAAAATTTTGTTAGTACATGAAACAAATAGCTTGACATGCATTTTAAGTGGATATCAAATTATTTTTTATAATTATATGTATATTCTATGATCTAAAAGTATGTGTAAGATCAATATAAATATTTTAAATAAAATGAAAATGTAAACTAAAAGTATAAGGTTAAGAATACTTATGTTCAGTTATTTTCGGGTATACGTTCGGGTTCGGATATGACATATTCGGGTTCGGAGATCTAATCTCTCCTAAATCAATATCCGTTATGGTATTTTGCTATATCAATTCAGTTTTCAGTTCGAATTTTTCGTGTCGGATTCGGATACGGATTCGGGTATCGGATAAAATGCCTATGTCTAATGAATGTTGGCTACCACGACTGTGAAATGTTAATTAAGTTTTTTGAAAACCATTAACGTATTTTCTTTTAGTTTCAGAAAAAGATAATCCATTGACATACGGACACTGCCTGCCTCAGAAAAAAAAAAGATACGTTCGCTTATGTCAGCAAATTTCAATTTACAGATCAAGGGCATTATCTGGAGCATAATGATTATAAGAACATGAGTTTATATGATGAGCGCACTGTGATGATAAGAATTAAAAAACAATGGACTTATAATGTAAATATGGATTTCTAAGTAACAAAAATATAGACAATTAAATTTCTAAGTAACAAAAGTATAAATTATTAAAAAATTAGAGTAATTAGATTGGTTGGTGGTAATAATTTTACATATGTTTAAAATTTTAAAAATTGTATATCTCTCTGATTATAAAATAAACTTTGAGTAATATAATTATCTTATGTAAAAAATTAGTTATAAGTTTAATAATAAAAACTTGATAATTTTTAAAAAATAAAAATAGTTATTGTTAAATAACTAGTACTTTGCTTATTATTTTGATTACTTATATATTATTTTTTGTCATCAATTTATATGTTTTCCCTCTATAGGAGTATGTATTGGTATTTTTATTGTAGAATTTTGTTATGTTTTGCTTCTGACAACCATAGACGTTGGAATGCTCCGTGTACGGAAGTCGAATTACAGATTAACAAAATGACTCTTTGGATCAGACTACAAATCTGGCTCCTTTTTCTAGGATTTAATGTACTTTTAGAGATAAAAATACATCCGTTCTCTCCCTCGGGTTTAACAAGGAGATGACTGTAATTTATGCACTTTTCAGGGAAGGAACAATTGTTTAGCAGAACTTGAGAATCCTAGATTCTAGGATAGTAGGATAGATCATTTCTGCTAGGAAGTTGTATTTCCAGCCCAGGATCACCCCTCGAGTCTCGAGTCTCGAGTCCTTTCCCTACTCCATGTATAGTTGCCATCTTTCTTAAATTGCTGCGTATTACCTTAAACTTATTAAACTTGAACACTTATATCGGTATGACGAAACATTTTCTTTTTGGATTAGGTTCTAGAGCATTTGACTTGAAACTTTGTCATAGATTAAATACTACAGCTATGTATAACGTCTCGATCACTCATGGCTAGTGGCTTTCTACGCCTATTCACTTGTCCCGTAGACTCTATTTCGTAGACTCTATTTCGTATGATGGACGGTACATTAATTTTTTGAAGGCTAGAAAATCTTATTTACTGACTCAGAAATCACCACATGAATTTTTTCCGTCTTTTGGTCTTACTCGCATGATATAGTTAATCACTTCCCAATAAGTTATTCATTCTTTCACTATTCCTGCGCAAGCATGCTTAACCTTGGAGTTCTAAACGGATATGTGTCTGAAAAGATAAGTGCACTTTGGTGAGATAAGTAGCCAAATCAATTCTCTTACATCTTTTTGCAATACCAGAAATCGAGATGTTACAATTAACTTCCACTCACATAGCGTAAGCCTTCGTTACACACCACGACAGGTCTCAAGATGCTCTCGAGTCAGAACTAAGATGGCTAACTAGCTCTGATATTACTTGGAATGCCTCACATGTCCGTTCTCTCGCCCGTGGACCAATTCCTTGCAACGGGTGGAGTGTTACTTTTTCGGAAGCTCGAAAGTTTTATTTACTGACCCTGCAATCAACACATGACATTTTCTCGTGTTTTGTCCTCACTCACATGATGTCGCGAATCACTTCCCGATAGGTCACCCATCCTTTCATTACTGCAGCCCAAACACGCTTATGGAGTTCTAAGCAAATGTCCCCACAAAAAAATTAAATGCACTTTAGTGACATAAATAATCAAATCAATTATTTTAAGTTTTTAAATCGGAATGTTACACTATCTTAATTAAAACTACTAGTGTTACCTAGTGGATAAGTTCAAGAATAAGAGTTTATTATAGTCTGGGAAGCCTAACAAAACTCCAAAGATTCACCTTGAAAATTCCATCTGTCAAGTGCCAGATTAATGTTCCAAGGACCACACCCATGGTTTCAATCTTTGGCCTCAAGATTTTGATTTTTAATATAATAAAAAAAATCGAATGTGAATGCAGTACACACCGAAAAAATAATTAATGATCACTACTTATATAAAAGTATATAAAACTTCTGCCACAAAAAAAAAAATTAATTGAAACTAAGGTGCAAATTTTTTAATTTACCAACGGTTATTTGGAAAAAAAAATTAAAAACAAACACGATATATCAAAAAAAATTGTAACTGATATTCCAAGTTTTTCATCCGTCAATTTGCCACCACATAATTAACTAACACACCCACATAATTAACTTTTATAGCCATGCAAATTGTAAGAGGTGGATTGCATCCCCTACAAGGCCCATGAAATAGTCGGTCTACCCCATCAGATTTAAATCGTTCGGTTCGGCTCGCGGTTAAAAGTATTTGACTTAGCTATAGATTACTTTTAACCGACAAAGATCACCTCTAGTCGATTTACTGGGACGACTAAGGATATCCAGCTTGGTGACGTATTTCATCGTCTTGTACGTTTGGTCCGACGAGTAAAGGCCCATTAAGACAAACCGACCTAGGGTCTCCAATACCTTTAATCGACTATATAAAGAGGAGAAGGGGTAAAGAAAAAGGAGGAGGACAATCTACACACTCACATTGGGTGGCTAGAACTAGGGTTTTATTCCTCTTATATTTTGTCGACTTATACTTTCTCGGCTAGCTCTCCGAGTACCGGCTACTTTCCTTTCCATGTACTTCCCTTTTTATATCGATAAACGCTTTTCCGATCTAATAAACGCCTTTGTGTTAAACCCACCAAAGATTTTCATATTTCTTCTACGAGCCCGACCAAAGTCGGTTCAAACAGTTGGTTCCCACCGTGGGGTTGACCAAATCAACGTTATTAGATCAGCATGACTCACAAGATTCAACCTTCGGTGAAGAATCGGAACCTACCCTTGTTGCCGTCGAACCAACCATGTTGGAAATTATGAATACTGTTGTGGCCCATCTTCTCCAGCAGCAAGAAGCTAAAAACAACATCCGAGCAACTAGCAGCACTAGCCGCTGTTCTCGACGGCTAGACGAAGACAACTCTTTAACACAGACCGAAAGTCTCGACGGACCCGCTCTTAATTGGTTCTCTAGACTTCTCAGGAATTCTATCAACAGCTTCCACAATTTATCAACAGCCTTCCTCAAGCATTACATCATGTTCACCCGCCAAGGAGATACCGCCTCTAATCTCTAGAACTTGTCTCAAGCCCCAGGACATAGTCTCCGCGACTTCATGGAGAACTTCAAGGCCGTTGTCTCGAAAGTCAGTGTTCCCGATAGTATTGCAGTAGATGCACTAGTGAACACTCTTTACGTACATTTGAAATTCCGCGATGATCTCTACCGAAATCCAACATCATCCCTCCAAGATGCGATTGCACGATCAAATAATTTCATCCGAAGGGAAGAAAAAAAAGCGGGCTATAATAAGCAAACAAAACGCCACAAAACAAGATGTCGCCAAAACTACCAACACACGTCAAGAGTCACGACAAATTCCGCTAGTGACAAAGCGCAACACAAGAAGTGGTTCCTTTAAGTTGTAAACGAATATGAGCGACCAGCCTCTGCGGTGGTGGTGCGCGAAAAGGGGTGGAATCGCTGGGATTTAGAAACCAATCAACTGCCGCAACCCTTTTCCGGGCCCTTAGGCTCGAGCCCGATTGACCTCAGCAAATACTGCGAGTATCATAAGATTAAGGGACATGATACCAAGGAGTGCAAACAACTATATGAGGCCTTGCTGGTTTCCTTCGGCAATAGCACGAAAAATGTAGAACCGCCCCGACAAAAACCGAAGAACTACAAAAGTTGGAGCAAAAATAAAGCCAAGAAAACCCAGAGGAGCCAGGGTCAGACTCAGCACGAGGGATCCTGAGCCAAAGAAGAAGAGGCTGCTCCCAAGGGGATGGAAAGGGACAACTTTTTTGCCGACGGGGAAAAACCAAAACATCGGAGACGCGTCCAAGTATCCCCTTGAGACCTGACGTTTTATCAGACAAAGAAACCCGACAAGAACCCGCAGACCTGCGCGCACATTTAAACGAGAAAAGTGCCGACGATCTTAACAGTCACCACGACTTACGGAATCAGCTCAAGTGCAAGAATGTAACTACTAAAACCAGCTGCGACGAAATGGTCAATCTTTGGTCCAAAATTGACGCGTCTAAGGTTTGCAAGTTCAGCAGTACCAGCCTCCACCCACGACGGATCCCGGAGTCGACAACCGATTTGCGTGATAATTTTAATTCCAAAACCGACTACCTCAGAGTCAAGCTCAACCGACCTAAACCTCTAACTTGAGATGAAGGCTCGAGGCGGCAAAGGCCCGCCAGGCATCCACGCCTATCATCAAATATGTATCCAAAAACTTACGGGTCCAACTCCAATCTAAGCAAGTAAATCATCAACCGCACCTAAACGTGATCATTGGCAGTTCGCATCCATGCGGCGATTCGGTCTGGTCTTTGAAAGACTATTGCCGCCAGGCAACCACTTTGCAAAGATGGCCGTCTCAGCCTGAGAATGATCAACCGATCACTTTCTCGCTCGATGACGCCATAGGGGTTCATACCCCGCATAACGACCCTCTTTTGGTGGAGTTAGGGATAGGAAACTGTGAGGTCACGAAAGTGCTAATAGACACAGGCAGCTTGGTTGACCTAATCTTCCGTGAAACCCTCTACAAGATGGGAGTGGATTTACGTGACATGACGCCGTCCTCTCGCTCCCTCACAGGATTCAACGGAGCATCCAAAACAATGAACAGAACGATACGCCTTCCGGTATTCTCTTGCGGGGTGTCTCGCTCAGTTAAATTTTCGGTAATAAGCACGGTGGCACCGTACAATATCTTCCTTGGTACACCTTGGCTTCACTCGAGGAGAGAGATCTCATCGACGTACCACTAGTGCGTCAAATTCCCTGAACATGACGGCCGAATCTGCACCCTTCGCGGTGACAAACAAGAAGCTCGTGATCTTCTAATCGAAACGGTTAAACTGCATCAGTCAAATTCTCATGTCAACTCCGTCTCGAAACCAATTCATATGATTTATCCGCAAAAAGAAGAAATTATCGAGGTGGTCATCGATGAAACCGACCCCAGTAAGGTCCTGCGTGTCAGTGCTTATCTCTCAAATGAAATGCGAGACAAGATCCTCACGTTTCTCCGAGATTACGCTTCCACCTTTGCCTGGACCACATCTGACATGAAATTCAGAGACCCGGCAATAATCACGCACAATTGAATGTCGACCCGACATTCAAACCTATAAGGAAGAAACGACGTAAAATCGGTCCCGAGCGATCGAAAGCAGTGAATGACGAAGTCGAACGACTACTCGGGGGCGGCTCTATCACAGAGGTACGGTACCCTAAGTGGTTAGCCAATCCGGTCGTGTCAAAAATAAGAATGGAAAATGGTGTGTCTGTGTCGACTTCACTGCTTTAAATAGAGCATGCCCAAAAGACAGTTTCCTGCTCCCTCACATTGATCCACTGGTCGAGTCAACAGCCGGAAACGAGCTACTAACGTTCATGGATGCCTTCTCCGAATATAACCAGATCGCTATGAACCCGAATGACCGCGAGAAGATAATGTTTCTCCTGGATCCCCAATGTTACAAAGTGATGCCCTTCGGTCTCAAGAATGTGGGAGCAACATACCAGAGGCTTGTCAACCGGATGGTTACCGACAAACTGGGAACAACGATATAAGTCTACATTGATGACATGCTATTCATGTCTCTCCACACCACTGATCCCCTCGATAATTTAGGGTACTTAACGAGTATGGCATGAAGCTCAATCCGGCAAAATGCACATTTGGCGTCACATCGGGCGAATTTCTCGGCTACATCGTGGCATCAAAGCCAATCCCAAGAAGATCTCAGCAATACTCGACCTCCCAAGTCCTAAAAACAGTCAGGAAGTCCAATGCCTAACCGGTCGCATCGCTGCGCTCAATCGATTCATCTCTCGTTATACCGACAAATGTCTCCCGTTCTACAACTTATTGCATGGAAACAAAAAGTTCATTTGGGAAGAGAAGTGCGAGGAAGCCTTCACTCAGATTAAGATGTATCTCACAACACCTCATGTCATTTCTAAGCCGGAGAACAGAGACATCATGTTGCTATACATCGCGGTGTCCACGACCACGGTCAGCAGCGTCATAATCAAGGAAGACAAAGGTGAACAAAAGCCCATATTCTATACGAGCAAACGCATAACGGAATAGACTCAATACATGAACCTCAAGAAAATGGCACCTGCGGTTTTCACTTCCGCGAGAAAACAAAAGCCCTACTTTCAATCCCATTCCATCGAGATCTTGAGCACTCAGCCCCTCCGGACGGTCATGCAGAACACCAAACATCAGGGTGACTCTCCAAATGGGCCATCGAGCTCAGCGAGCACGACATAAGTTACAGGAGCCGAACCGCGACAAAATCTCAAGTCCTAGCCGATTCTCTGATCAAGCTTGCCCCAGAACTTGAACAAGTTCTAGTCCTGCCAAACCCGAACTGGATCCTGAATGTAGTGGGATCCTCGACAAACAAAGGTTTGGGGGCCGGTGTCCAACTGAAATCGCCAACCGGCAAACTTATCGCGGGTCTTCTCTTAGAAAAATCCATAAAGGCGAAACGACTTAGTGCTTACTGCAACTCACAGCTGGTCACTAGCCAGTTCAGCGCAGACTACGACGCCTGGAACGAAAGAATGGACATGTATCTTAAACTCGTGCAATGTCTCACCAAGGATTTCGAGTTCTTCGAACTCATAAAAGTTCCCCACGGTGAAAATTTGTGCGCTGATGCCCTCGCTTCTCTAGGTACTAAAATCCGCGATCAAGTCAAGCGAACGATCCCTATCCACTGGATCGACAAACCAAGCATTACCATATCCACCAAAAATAATATGATCATCGCCGCCATTACCCAGTCGATGGAAGCCAAACAATATACCGATTCGAGACAAGACAACCAGCCTAGTTTGGATTGGCACACTGAACTAATAGATTACCTCACCACAGTAAACTGCCTCCCAAGAAGTGGATGGCATGACGATTAAAAGCACACGGCGCTCGTTACATCGTCATCGACGGAGATCTCCATAGGTACACTGCAAAAAAAGGTTCTCCTGAAGTGCATCCACGGGGAAAAAAACAGACTTGTCATAGATGAGACACACGAAGGCTCCGCTGGAAAAAATACGGGTGGCCGAGCCTTGGCTTTGAAAGTCAAAAGACTCAGTTTCTTCTGGCCCACTATGAACTCGACTGCGAGACCTACGCTCGATGCTGCGACATGTGTCAACGACACGCGCCAACGATACACTATCCGACAGAAACCTTGCACACCATGAAGGCACCATACCCGTTCATGCTATGGGCTATGGACATAATCAGACCAATGTCCAGTTCGCGACAAAGACGCTATGTCCTCGTCCTAACCGATTATTTCACAAAATGGGTCGAAGCAGATTCCTTTGTTGCAGTCACCGACACCGAAGTCCAGGGATTTGTATGGAAGAACATCATATGCCGACATGGACTCCCCTACGCGATCGTCACCTGGATCCCAATTCATATCGGACAGGTTTCGTGAATTCTGCGACAGATGGAAAATTCGTCTAAACATTTCCACTCCGCGCGACCCGAGAGAAACAGCCAAGCAGAAGCGACTAACAATATTATCATCGACAACATAAAAAAGCGCATCAACTTGAAGAAAGGCCGATGGGTCGAAGAACTGCACGGAGTGCTTTGGTCGCACCAAATGACACCTATATGAGCTACTAAAACTACACCGTTCTCATTAGCTTACAGAGTCGAGTCCATGGCCCCAGCAGATGTAAGCTTAACAAGCTTATGACGATCCGCAATGCCACAGCACGTCGAGCTGAATCGCGACATCCTGCTCGATGCACTCGACACGATCGAGGAGAAACGTGATCAAGCCTTGCTTTGTATCCAGAACTACCAGAATCAGATCGAGAGCTACTACAATAAGAGATTCAGATCTCAACCCCTAGTAGTATACACAAAAGAATGGAAATTCGGCAAACTCGGAGCTAATTGGGAGGGTCCATACAAGATCACTCAAGTCGTCAAGCCCAGAGTTTATTGACTAGAAACATCAACCGGCGAAGCCATACAAAGGGCATGGAACTCCATGCATCTCAAGTGCTGCTACGCCTAAGGAGAGCCCACTCCATGGCAATAAATCGACCAAATGACCCACGGTCACGTTTACTCAATACAAAAAAAAAAGCTGAGTAAATGCATCCACAAAGCCACTTTTACTTGCTGAGTAGATGCACTCTTCGAGTTACTTCTACTCGACTAAGACGAACTATGAATGGCTTGATCCTCTTCGGCGGTACGTAGGCAACCCTTCTTCCCGACAAAGACCCCGACAAGGGGGGGGGGGGGACTGGCAAGGACGAGTAAAGGCATATAACATCGCCACTTATACTCACCACAAAGGTCTGCATCTCAATCCCCCCCCCCCACGATACTATCGGCCAAGCAATGCACGATACACCAAGCTTCGGATCACGTACCAGTACTCGTACCCGACGAACAGATATGTCCTGATCAAACACGTATTTGAGGGCCTCGGCTAGGTCAACTTACGACTGGCCGAGTCAGTAATTTTCCCTCTGTTTAATAATTTTCATGTAAGGTTTGGCCAACCGAATACTATGTAAAGTTACTTTAATGCAGATTGAGAACCATTATTGCCTGAGATATGAGTCCCTACAAATGAAGCCAAGTCAGGGGCATTTCGATAATTCTTATCAATAAACGACTAAATGAATTACGTCGAAAATTCTAAGTCCTGATCACAGCTTACCAGAATAATGGCCCAACAAACTACAGAAATTTTGATAGTTCTTGTCGATAAAAGACTAAAAAATTACATCGACTAAAAACAAACATCGATAGATTCTAAGTCCTAACTACGACTTACTGAAACGTCAGCCTGACAGTCGAACGCTTCGCTAATCTTTATCGACTAACGACATCAAAGGATTACTGCAAACCTAAAGCTATAAAGACGTGTTGTGCGACAAATATCTCGAGCCTGAGATGAAGTTTAGAACATACAACAGGCCCTGAAGGACCGAGGTAACGACAAAAAAAAAAGAAACGGGAAATAGAAACATCAACAACAACAGGATAAATTAGTCGTGGACTCGACCAGGACTTCCCTTGCCGGCTTGATCATCCTGTTCAAAAGAATCCTTCGGTACTTCCATCACCAGCTCAGGAGGATCCGCTCTCTGAATCTCCTCCAGCTCCTCGTCCAAGGGCCTAGCCTTGTCGCTTTCCAGCGGCCCACGTGTCCCCTCACTCAAGTCTTCTTCCGTCCCGCCAAGATCTGAACGTTCCTCATATCCTGAGGCATCAGAGACGTCTACCATGACTTTTCCCTCATCTCTGCTGGTTGCAACTTTGCTCCACTGATTGATGGTTCCTTAGTTTTGTCACCTGAAGGTTCTCTAGAGAGCGACTTGGAGTCTGAAGGCTAACGGCCGTCCCATAATCGATTAGGTCAGTGTTTGACGCAAAAGGGTCTAGCCCAGCAGGGAGATCCTTGTCGAGAAACGGTGACTCGAGAACCAGCAGAGACAAGGAGAGATCAGATTCTGGAATGTCTCCGACTTCCAGATGGGCGGCTTCCTCCTTGAACTTCTCCTCTTCAACGGCGAAGAAGTTTATTGTTTCCTTCGTGATCTCGCCACCCCTTCTCTTGAGCATCTGGAGGCATTTCCTTGTTCCCAAAGCCTCGCTGTAGAGGCATCATGCAATGTCGAAGGCGTTATAGCGGGACTCCCGCTCACGGATGTTATTGAATCGGCGGGTACACTTGGCAATCATGGAAGTCTGCACCCTGTCATGTTCGTGAGTAACATCGAAACTCCAGGAGTTCATGAGCCGAGCAACCTCCATTGTATGCCTCTCATCAGTGTCAGCCCTTTCTCGTTCCAGCTCTGCATTTTTCGCTGCTAAAATAGCCTTCTCCTTCTGCAGCTCCTCCATTGGTGCCTTGACAGTCCCAAGCTCGCCTTCGAGATCTCAACCCTCTTCTCCTGGATCTCGCTTCGACTAACGGCGTCATCCCTTTCTCGAGCAATCACCTCGGAGAAAGTCTTCATTTCCTCTATCAGAGAGACAATTCTCCTCTTCTTAAGTCGGAACTTCTTCTCAGCTTTTCCTAGACGAGCAAATGTCACCTTCAGCTCAGTGTCATACTTCTCTGGCAAGAACTTCATCCTGCCGTTAGCCTGCGCGAAAAAAGGGAACCACACATAACTTGGTCACAGAATGGTTCAAAGAATCGAAATGGAAAAGAGCGACGAAAGACTTACCAGAAATTGGTTGCGGGCAACATCGACATAAGCATCTCTGAACACCAGCTCATAGAAAGTCTGAAAACTGTGTGACCCACCCTTGATCTGACAGACAAGATTAGCGCATTCCGGTCCACTACGATCAACGGGATGCTGGCATCATACGAGAAGGAGACCTGGTCCTGAAACGAGACCTTAGGCCTTCGAGTAATCGCACCCCTTGAACCTCCAAGAACCCCTAGACCCGCCTCCATGGCTGGATGACCCACCACTCAAGCTTGTTGGTGATGATTGCAGGGTCCCCAAAGATCTGAGCTTCCGGCTCTGAATCGAGCTTCTTCTTCTTCTTTCTCCTCCTCTTCAGCTTAGTCGCTTCATCAGAAGGCGGATCTTCTCGCTCGTGCAAGGGGTCAGATGTGACCTTCACCTTCTCTCGAGGCAGTCAGCTCTCCTCTCAAACCTCCGCCATCAAAGGCCTCTCGACTCAGAATGTCCATCGTGCCGTCTCTCGGACTTGGGACTTTTGCTGCGCTGGACTATGTCCTCTTCTCGGCGGGTTTCTTTTTCTTTTTCTTCTTCAGGTGCTCTCTCGATTGCGTTTCTCAGCGTTCCCCAGTGCATCATGAGGATCAAGAAGACTGACAACAAACGAGAAAATATATGGCGAAAGAATTGAGAATCCGAAGGAGACTAACGTTTCGCGATACGATTCAGAGCCCGGCGGATCCTCTCCTTGCTGATCTCTGGCCAGCGTTGATGATTTAGTGCTGCTAAGGCTCGGGCGTTGTCGAAAAAATCCCCAGAAAAATCGATTGTGTTTGGATGATCAACTGCACGACAAAGGAAATCAGTTAAAAATACGATAAAATATGTTTATTCAGAAACAGCGATCTACCAATACGCCAATTCCAAAGAACTCTTAAGTCATTGTTCAGCGGTTCTTCAAACGCAAACTCATCAGACTTCACGTAGAATTAGTAGTGTTGCCAGTTAGGGGTCTTGTTTGGATGACCGGTGAGGATGATATAATTCGGCTGCATCTTCACCAAATACAGACCGTCTGGCATAGGTTTGATAAAACATAATTCCTCAAAGGCTCGTACGTTCAACGATATGTCGATTTCGGCCGCCATCACCAACAAAGCCACCGTGATACCAATGGAGCCGTTCATGAATTGGTTAATATCCACGTCCCAACGAAACACATAGGACATGATGAGTCAGGGAATGGGAAACCAGAGCCTCGTGTCTCGCTGGAAGTACGACTCGTAGACGCACTGATATCCCACCGGTGGCGACAAAGGCCTCTGAGTGTGTGTGGAAATGAGGAACGTCACGCCTACGGCATCACACTCCCTTAACAGCTTCTTCAGGCTGCCCGGTGTCGATCGATTTTCTCTTACATTTTTTCCAAGACTGCCCCTCCATTCCTATGGGACGTAGTAACTCGGACGCTACTTCCGGAAGTTTGACATAAATCCCACCCAGACAGTAGCGCACCAGAACAAAATCAGGACGAACCAAAGAATTGTCTGAATCAATGGAAGCGTCTGACACTTCATTACCATCATCTTCTCCCCTAAAGAGCCTCTCCACATCGGCGACTAACATCCTCTGCGACAAACTCATATTCGTGTCCCTCATCGCATCTCGATGAACGAGGCTGAACTTATCAAGAGTTTCCTCACTAGTCGTCGTGTCCTTAGTAGGACTCAACGCGGTAGCAACTGCCTTCTCCTTCTCCTTCCGAGACAACCTCTTTGGCAGCATTATCGACAAAAAATTAGAAAGAGGAGTAGAGAGAAGAGCAATAGAAAGAGAAAGTACCTTTTGCATGCAGAGAAGAATGGAGAGAATGAAAGGGGGGGGGGCTATTTATAAGAAAGGAAGCGGCGCATTTCCCCGAGGCGCCATAATTAGGTCTAGGAAGGCCTGATTGGGCCTTAAAAGTCTCTAAACCGCCTTCTTTCCCCTCGCGGCCTTTCAACTTCCGACATTAATGGGCCTGGATCTCATTAAATGCCCAATTCCTCTTGCGACCGTTTGACTTCTCGCAACCTTTCAACTTCCCGGCACGAGTCGGCGCAGCATATCATTAAGTAACCATTTCTTCTTGTAACGTTTCCATACTCAGATCAACATTAACCAAATGAACGGTCAACGCCTAACTGCCAGACATAACGCCGAGCAAGTTTTCGGCTCCAGATCCCGTGGAACTTTGAATTGAAGACACAGCCAACCATGACTCTCAATCAACTCAACGCTTCCGACCGGACGCGGTCCAATGAGATAAGTCGAACCTGACAATCATGTCGTATCGTCGCTAAATGACAAAACGAAAATCAACATAAAGGCGCCGAGAAGATGTACGATGAAGGAACGTAAATGCGCACCAATCCGTCTTCTCGCGCCAGACCGCCAATTTCCAAACCATGATGCACAAACTGAGATCGGCTACGCCGAACATCAGTGAAATGAGGGGGGGGGGGGGGGGGGGGGGGGGGGGTGGACTTACTGTAGGAGGTGGATTATATCCCCTAAAAGGCCCACGAAATAGACTGCGCAGCCCATCAGATTTAAATCGTTCGGGTCGCGACTCAATGCATTTAGTTTACCTATAGATTACTGTTAGCCGACAAAGATCACCTCTCTTCGACTTATTGGGATGACTAGACATCCGGCTTGGTGACGTATTTCATTGGCATGTACGTTTGGCCTGACGAGTAAAGGCCCGTTAAGACAAACCGACCTATATCCAATACCTTTAACCGACTATATAAAGAGGAGAAGGGGCAAGGAAAAATAGGGAGGAAAATCTACACATTCACACTGGGCGGCTAGAACTAGGGTTTTATTCCTTTTATATTTTGTCGAGTTGTACTTTCCCGACTAGCTCTCCGAGCACCGGCTACTTTCCTTACCGTGTGCGTCCTCTTTTGTATATTGATAAACGTTTTTCTGATCTAATAAACGCATTTGTGTTAAATCCACCGACGAGTTTCGTCTTCCTTCTATGAATCCCACCAAAGTAGGTTCAAACACAAATGTTGTTACTTGTTAAGTTTAACTGGTTTAAGGAATCTTACCGTGCGAATCTCGATTCCAGAGTCAATGCTCTATGTTCAAGAGAGTTCATTTTTGAAAACAACCGCTTTTTATTCAATCTAAAAAGAAATATTTAAACCAAAGATTGAGAACTTCACGAATATTCTTGTAAATAATCCATCATATGAGGTCATTTAATATTTTGGCCCATCCTTCGAACTATTATAAAAGCCACCTCGAACCCTCCATTTTCTTCTCATTCCAATTCACACAAACCAGAGTCTCTTTTAAAGCAAAAAGAGGAATTTAACAATGGGTTCAAGAACCACAAGCTCTTTAGTCATTATTTTGATTCTCAACATCCTCTTCTTCACAACAATCTCCGCCTGCGGTAACTGTGGTTGCCCTTCTCCCAAGCCAAAACCTAACCCTGAACCCAAACCAACCCCTAGCCCTGCCCCAGCCAAATGCCCTAGAGATGCCCTTAAGCTTGGAGTCTGCGCCAACGTGCTCAACGGTCTACTCAACGTTACCCTTGGCAAACCACCGGTCGAGCCATGTTGCACACTCTTAAAAGGGCTCGCTGATCTTGAGGCTGCGGCTTGTCTTTGCACCGCGCTCAAGGCTAATATCCTCGGGAATAACTTGAACATTCCGGTCTCTCTAAGTCTGCTTCTCAATGTTTGTAGCAAAAAGGTTCCCCCTGGCTTCCAATGCTAATCAAGATTCTAATTATACAACCTGCACTTCATGTCAACTTACATATCTTCTTGTTTAGATATACAAGATGATATATAAGAGATCGATCATGTATTATCGTCTTTGTTTCTCGTGTGTCTGTCTGTGTGTATGTGATTCCTACAACTCTAAACTTCACAGTTATTTTTAATTGTTTTCTTATGCAGTCATTGGTTTGCTGTTATATCACTGGTTGTTGTATGAATTAATAAATCTTTATGTTTTGATAATATTTTCGATCTTCAGTTATTTCTATGCATCATGAATATATGTTGTACGTCCAGGCGAAATACACGAAACGAATAATTGTTAAGTATCAGATGTCGTAGACAACTCTTTTTATGTTTAGTTATGATCTTCTTTGTTGATTCTAGCTTTGGTTCCGAGGAGTAATATTTATCTCATTGGCTTATAGTTCCGGAAAGGCTTTGTTTCTTTGCAAGTTTTATGTAATGCACGGTTAATTGAATAATAATCCAACAGATGACAAGAAAAAAGATAACTTTACTCAGAGATAAGACAACTCGGCCATAAATGGATTTGGTGTCAAGACTTGTGTGGTCGCTGAATATTTTGGGATGTTAACCAAAATTCTTCGTATATAAGAAAACATTTTGTTTTAAAAGTTGAGTTTTAGAACATAAAAACAAAAAAGCTAGACAAAGATTTTCTTTTTTTTTTTATTGATAAAAGATTTTCATTAATAGAAAACTGAATACAAATTACAAGAAAAAATAAAACACAGTAAAGTGGGCACAAGAGCCCAAACTACCAATCATGTTCCAGAAAAATAAACCAGAGAATCAAGAGGCTTAGCTTTTTGGATAAGGAGACTTGTAAAAGAGACGAAACACCATCGACAAAAAGAGAGCCCGCAATAGGAAAGAACCACCATAAGCTGACTAGAATCGGCTGAGGCTGTCACAGTGGCAAGGAAAGAAGCACATAGTGATTCGGTGGTGACGGTTATTACAAGAAAACATGCAATTTATGACCAAAAAAACTGTCGAGAATGAGCCTTTTAGACGAAGTCATCCGTCAGGACTAGCTCGTCTAGGAAAAAAAATCATCAGGAATTCTTCTGGATGTCTCGAAGAATCTCAGACGAGTTTGTCTGTGAGAAATATCCGTTGGAACTCTCGGCCAACATATGCCGTTGAAAATTCCCGACAAGCATCTGCCATCTAAAATTCCCGACAATCATCTGCCGTCGGAAATTCTTTACAACCATTTGTAATCAGGAATTCCCAACCAACATATGTCAGTCCGAAATAAAATTGTTTTGTAATTCTTTTTGAAAAATTACTGATTTATAATTAATAGTATAACTAAACAATCAAAATACAATTAAACACATATTTAAAATTGATAAAAATGTCAAAACATGAAAATTTTAAAATCAAAAATACTAAATAAGAAAATAATTAGAAATAAAAAAGAAGTTGAAGTCGTCCCTGATCCGCCGCTTCATCTTCTCCATCAATGTATGGGGTAAGGATAGTGAACAAAGAACTTGAAGTCGTCCCTGATCCGCCGCTTCATCTTCTCCATCAATGTATGGGGTAAGGATAGTGAACCGAAGAAGAAGAAGATTTACGGGTTCGGCCACCTATGTGTAACGACCTTTCTTGTTTAGAACAACATGTAAGAAAAAGAAAATAAGTTATAATTATAATCATATTAGACATATAATATGAATAAAATATTTGTAAATGTACCCCAAGAATAATATTATTCAATTGTTTCTGAGTTAAGCTCTTGGAAGAAGGAGAATATTCATCTTCAGACAAAAAATATTAGATCAAAATGAGGTTGTCTGTTTAGGAGACCAGTTTGATGACCTTCTTCATAATCGGATCCTGAATTTCACAGAGTCTATTTGTTGGTGTGTGCCAATTTCAATAGCTTGAAATCGTTGATGGGGTTATCATCGTTTGCTACCATCAAAAATAGTAGAGATTAATATGATATTAATAAAAATAATTTGAATAAGAAATTTTAAAACTTATTAGCTGAAATTCTAAGGAAAGTAAACTAGTCGACCCCAAGTTGTGGACATAACCCCTTTTCTTGACACTCTCGCTAAGCGAGTTACCAGAGTTGGTTTCTGGTTTCACCCAATCCTTTTTCAAATCCTCCCAAACGATCGGCTTTATGTGCTTTGGCACTTTCTGAACCTCCCACTTTTGCTTCCACTCATTGATTTAACTGTTGTACAGGCCACTTGCGTAGTGGTGGAAAGTGGTTTTCACTGTCTCTATCATTCTGAACCTCAAGTGAACTCTTGATAAAAATACAAAATAATGAGGTTAAAATACATGTTTCAAATAAAAAAAATAAAAAGTGGAAAATATTTTACTTGAAATGGTCGAAACAACGCTCCCGCAATCAAAAATGTCATTGTAAGTTGAACAACTATACTCTAGAATATAGTACTCCATCCTCAAAATGCTTTTGCTCATGCCATGTTTGAAAATTAAATATATAAAACCAAAATTAAACACAATTAATAATAATTACTAAATATAAAATAGTGAAAATACTCTTAAAATGAAAACTTCCCACGTTGTGTTTGGGACTTGCCCATAATGAGGATGGAGACGCTTGAAATTTTCTCAGCCAGGTTGCTAAACCAACTCTTCCACGCTCATCGTAGTCGACAGTCCATGTGTAGAATCTTCATTAGGTTCGGCTAGTGAAAAACTCGGAGTGTGAAGTAGTTTTAAAACATTTTAAAATATAATAAATATTTTAAATAATTCAAAATGGTTAAATTTTATTTTAAAAAGGTTTTGAAATATGAAATATATTATTAATATAGAATTTTCTTAAAAAAAATGAACATTTCCCAAACATTTTGTATATTTTTAACTAGTGACTTTTAATATATTCAATTAATATGAAGTTTTTTTTTCTATATATCTAATAAATATGAAAAAAATATCTTTAAAACATATATAAAATGGATAATTCTCTTAGTCCTTTAAAGTTTTTGTCACCAAAATAGCACTCAAGAAAAAAATAACCGAAATAGCCATTTTATATTCAAATTTTAGCATTTATTTTTTATTTTTTTAAAATTTTAAACAAACTCCACTGCATAACTCTAAATCCTAAATCTAGTTTAGTTAGTTATAAGGGTCTAAGTGTATATTTACACACTTAATAAAACCTCTTTTGGTCATTTTTTCTCCTTAGAAGCTACTTTTGTGACATAAATATTTTTAGGGCTATCCTAGGGTATTTCTATATAAAAACATTTAATTTTTCAATATATAAAAGAAGTTTTATAGAAAAATTTTAAATTTTACAAAATTCCTTTCAGATGAAAAAAAAATCAATTTTTTCATAAGAAAAAACAAAAACCAACACTCTCACTTCTAAATCCTTAATTCTAACTTGTAACTTCTAAATGTAAAATGCATAATCTAAAGATGCTAAATGTAAAATTCATAATCTAAAAGTATAAAATTGAAATATTATTCTTTTAACATTATTTTATTTTTTTCATTTTTAAAAGTATAAATTTAATTTTTAAGATAAATAAAATTTTATGATATTATTGAATAAATAAATTAATTTAAAGTAATCATTTAAAAAAATGATATATTATAAATGTAAATACTCTATCAAAAGTTTCATACTAAACCATCGGACAAAGGGCATTCGGAAATCTTCTAAATGCTATTTTAAAGGTTTTTCCAATATTTTTTATTGGATAAATAGTAGTATAATACTTTATGCCAATCAGGGTTTTATGTGAAACGTTAGGCAAAAAAGCTAAGCTCGTGATCCAAACCGAAAACTTGAATCGGTATATAATCTGAAATATAAAAATATATGAATAGATATTTTAAGATTATATAAATGTATATGAAAGTGAAGCGTTATTAACTTAAATGGATATTTCAAAAAGTAAAAAAGATCTTCAAAAATGAAAGGTCAAAATTACCATTTTAAATAAGTATATGAAAATTGAACTAATACCTAAAATATTTAATTTTATATTTACTTTGATATAATATTTAAAAATAATTATTTAAAATTTAAATAAGTATCTCAAAAACTTACATTTCATTTTTGGTTTGAAATGATATCTAAAAATACTCCAATTAAATAAAATAATCTGAAATATGCATGGTTACATATATCTAAATCCTAAGTGTATTAACAGACCTCAACCTTACTAAAATAATATCTATATAGGATTTAGAAGGTGAAGTTGAACATAAGTGTAGTTAAGAACAGAGTCGGGTCTGTAAGAATGGAAATGAAACATTTCAGTGGGGCCCAACACCCCCCCCCCCCCCATTTTATGTAGTTAATTTATTTATTTTTTATTATTTATTTTTTGCAAACTAATAATATAAGGAAATGACTTAGTTACATAATTTTTTTCTTTTTTTGCAAAAGTTCCATGAATAGTTTTTTTTAAATAAACCTTGGTTTCTTCTCTTTATCAAAATAATTTTCTTTGAAAATTATTTATATTAAACTAAACCATTACTATAATTAATTTTTTTTTGTAAATTTTATGAAAATATTACTATATTTATAAAAAAAAATATATTAGAGCCCCCAATTCTCCAAGACCGGGGAGTTGATTTTTATTAGGGTCACGACAAATGCGCTGTCCCTTTCTTCTTCAATTATATAATTCCACAAAACAGTATCAAGAGAAAGGTTGAGAGTGCAGCACCGAAACAGAAGCATGGATCTCTGTTTCTTTAACATTTTTTCCTTCGTCTATTGAAATATCATCTTTGATTATTATATCGCATATCTTCCAGCGGTCTTTGCTGTATTCTTGTCAATTCTAACATGTATGTTAGATTTGTGTTAGTAACCGATGATTATCATGAAATGATTATTCGATGTTTAAAACAAATCTTCATACATTTGTTATGGAAACACCGGCCACCAATGAACCACCATAGATTCAATATGAAAAAGAAATCCAGAGACAAGAGGAAGAAGTTTATGTCGGCCAACCAATTTTCTTCCAGAACTTATATTTTAAAACAATACATTAGTATCAAAATATTTGTTTGAAATCATGGAATGTATCTACGAAGAAGCACAAAAATGATGGGCTTAGCACAGACCCATTAAGAGCTAAGCCCAAAATCAGGTCTGGCCCATTAAGCAACAAATGGTGACTTCGTTAGAAGACAAAACGTGTTTTACTATAAATAGAGGGCGTTAGACTCATTGATGAAAAAGGGAAAACGTACAGAAACGTATAGAAAAAGGAGAGCACCGCCTCTTCAATCACCACCAAAGTCTAGGACGACCTCGGGCACTAGACGAGCTCGTCATAGACGACCAGAGACCAAATTACGAAAGATACTTGTTTAGACTATTTGTTTAGACGAGCATCTTTAGTTCCTGTAATTGACCGAGCTTGTTTATTCTTGATCATTAATACGAAAATCTCCACCCTTTACATCTTTTTATAATATTACATCATGGACCGAGATATGGATTCAACAATTGGCGCCCACCGTGGGGCTGGGGATTCTTCTTTACTTCAAGACAGCTCGGCGATCACAGAACCCTCAGCGCAATCTGATAATCACCTCCAATCCGGGAGTGACGAGCATGCAACCAGCTGACAACACGACGTTTACGGTGACGACCTCGGGCCAACCAGCGGTGACAACCTCAGGCCAACCAGCAGCGGTGACGACCTCAGGCCAACCAGCAGCGGTGACGACCTCAGGCCAACCAGCAGCGGTGACGACCTCGGGCCAACCACCAGCGGTGACGACCTCGGGCAAACCAGCAACGATGACGACCTCGGGCCAACCAGCAGCGGTGACGACCTCGGGCCAACCAGCAGCGGTGACGACCTCGGGCCAACCAGTAGCGGTGACGACCTCGGGCCAACCAGATCGGTGACAACTTTGGGTCAAGCAGCCCGAGCATGCAACCAGCTGACAAAACGACGTTTACGGTGACGACCTCGGGCCGACCAGCGGTGACAACCTCGGGCAAACCAGCAACGATGACGACCTCGGGCCAACCAGCAGCGGTGACGACCTCGGGCCAACCAGTAGCGGTGACGACCTCGGGCCAACCAGCAGCGGTGACAACTTTGGGTCAAGCAGCCCGAGCATGCAACCAGCTGACAAAACGACGTTTACGGTGACGACCTCGGGCCGACCAGCGGTGACAACCTCGGGCCAACCAGCAGCGGTGACGACCTCGAGCCAACCAGCAGCGGTGACAACCTCGAGCCAAGCAGCCAACAACGTCATATATGCAGCGACGACCTCGGGCATCCCGGCAGACAGCATGACGCGTGTGGCAGCTCTTATGCAGCCAACCAACAGAACACAACCTGCGGCAATGACAGCTCCGTCACAACCATCCAACACAGAGACAATGTACTCTAACCAGCCGGACATCTCCATGATCTTCCAGACTCTCCTTGGAAGGATTGACGAACTAGCCCGTGGAACTGCTTCTCGTTTGGATGACCTCGCGCATTCCCAACTCACGTGCAATAATCACATCAATGAGCTCTAGTCCGTTGAAACCGGTGTATCTAGATCACGACAAGTTGATATCACTCCACGACTTCAACGAGTTCTCTTTGACGACATGCCAATAACTATCACAGGACCATCAAATCAGCGCCAAGTTAACATCAACGACCTACCAACACCGACCACGGGACCAGAACCAGGACAGCAGCGCCAAGTATACATCAGCGACCTGCCAGCACAAACCACTGGACCAGAACCAAGACAGCATCACCAAGTATACATCAGCGACCTGCCAGCACAAACCACTGGACCAGAACCAAAACAGCAGCGCCAAGTATATAGCAGCGACTTGCCAGCACCGACCACCGGACCAGAACCAGGACAGCACCGCCAAGTATACATCAGCGACCTGCCAACACATACAACGCAAGCTCAACCCGCACAAGCAAGCTCAGCCACAATACCACGCAAGCTCAGCCACAACACCATGCAAGCTCAGCCACAACACCACGCAAGCTCAAACAGCACACGCAAGCTCAGCCACAATACAACGCAAGCTCAACCCGCACAAGCAAGCTCAGCCACAATACCACGCAAGCTCAGCCACAATACCACGCAAGCTCGGCCACAACACCATGCAAGCTCAGCCACAACACCACGCAAGCTCAAACCGCACACGCAAGCTCAGCCACAATACAACGCAAGCTCAACCCGCACACGCAAGCTCAGCCACAACACCACGAAAGCTCAGCCACAACACAATGCAAGCTCAACCAAATGACCACAACCTCAACACCACGCAAGCTCAACCATAACACAATGCAAGCTCAACCAAATGACCAATCTCAACACCACACAAGCTCAAAACCAACCTCAACTTGACAAGCTCGGCCACCGCGAGCACCACCCCTCCCGCGACAACCTCAACCAACGAGCTCACCCCTCCCGTGACGACCACAACCACGACCGACGACCCCTCCTGCGATGATCACAGCTGCGACGAGCACGAGACCGGATCTTGTCCCATAAACAACCAAAACCCGCGAATAAAAGCCAAACTCCACCACCGACAAACTCGACCTTAATTCCATAACCGCTCACCATCAACAAACTCGACCCTTGTCTCAGCTCGTGACAAACTCATCTCCACAGCACAGTTGCAATCGACGAGCTCACCCCTCGACGAACTCATACCCCAACGATTTCACTCTCGACGAGTTCGACCAATAGACAAGCTCAGTCCTATCTCTCTTAAAGCCCACCAGAGACGATCTTATTCTGTGCTCGAGCTCCACCACTAACGACGACCTCAGAGCAGCACCATTACCAACACCGACAACCTCCTCCCTCGCAAATGACAAACTCGGATTTGTCGCTGCAAATCTCATCCCCTGCTCGTTAGAACCAGTGGTCGCAACTCCCAAGCTACCAACAAAGGCGTCTTCCACTAGCAACGAGCTTAGACCCGACACAACCTCTGCTAACGACAAGCTTGGTTCGATCCTATACGACCCTGGTTCGGTTTTGCAAAACCTCGTCCATTCTTTAACACAAGATCCAGCTTCAACATTTCCAACGACGAGTTGCTCGCCTTCATCACCAGCTATCACAGCACGCCCCATCCCAACTCATGAGACCTCGGCCCCTGATCGAATCTCAGCTGTCAACGACCACTTACCCTCTTCTATAAAATACTAAAAAAGAAGATAGAAAGGAGAACCACACAAAAATGGGATAAGAGAAATTTTAAAAAAAATTACGTTGCTACCACAAGAGGAGACAATAAATAAAAATAACATTACCTCTCGGAACAAGCAACGACCACATGACAACCATGCATCTACTTCACAGTGAGATCTTGACGGCAACGACCTCAACCGTTGCTTGTAGATAACCATAGTTGTCTACAATCTCCTTTGCTCTTCCAAAGCATGTGGTGACCTTGCATGTGTTCTCGAGACCATCAACAACCTCAGCACCATTGACGATCTTATTAACATCAACGACTTTGGTACCGTCGATGACCTTAGCACCATTGATGAGCTCAGTACCATCAATGACTTTGGTACTGTCGACTATCTCGGTACCATCGACTACCTTGGTACCATCAATGACTTTGGCAGCATCGACGACCTCGGTACCATCGACGACCTTGGTACCATCGACGATCTTGGTACCATCAACGACCTTGCGGCCATCGAGGACCTCAGTACCATTAATTTCCTTGGTACCATCGACAACTTCAGTACCATTAACTACCTCGGTACCATCAACAATAGTCGACGACCTTAGTACCATCGACGACCTCAGCTGCTCTCCATACGGCGATGACCTTGCAAGCTCTCCACACGGTGATGGATCTCACAAGATTACCACATGGGAATGATGATATCCATATAACGATGCTCTCCACAGCAATAGTGATCCCCAACAAGGCGACGATGATTACCACACAGAGACGGTGATCTCCACGCAACAACATCACATGATCTCCAAACGACGATGATCTCCCTCGACGACGATTTCATTAGCGACCACATATTTGACGAACGCGTCACTGAGACCTTGTCTCTGATGGCCATGTCATGGCAAAATTATCTCAAACAACTTGTATTGACGACCTCGGTCACCTCGTTGATATCCTTGAAAAATCATTTTCATCAGTTCGGACTCGTCAACTTCTCTAACACACAAAGTTCGAAGCTTGGCAAAAAAAAAAAAAAACACATGCCCTCCAAATGGCTGATGAAAATAATGACCTCCCCTCCATTTGACGCAACAATGACACTTGAGCTCTCCACTTGATGACTCAAGCTCTCCATTCTCCCACAAAAGTTTGCGTCAAGCTCGTTCATAATCTCAAACATGAAGTTGTCGCTCCTTCAGTTCACATAACACAAATTTTACCAAAAAAAAACTCAATACAGGCAAGCTACATAAGTCACAATGATGCATGTCAAGCTCACCTGATTACTATCTCAAACTGACGACGAGCTCAATTCAACGAGGAGTTTTACCAACAATGATCTTTCTCAGCGACAAGATATGCATGGTGGACGAGCTCAATCCGACGACGAGCCCCTCTGACCACGAGCTATCCTGGCGATGATCTTAGGCGAAGACAAGCTCAATTGATGATGAGTCCCTCTGACAATGAGCTCTCCAAATAATGAGATCACGTGATGAGATTAAGCAAGATGAGCGCACGCGACGACGAGCTCAACCTGACGATGAGCTCAATTTGTGACAAACATAACTCTATCCTGCGACCTCACTCCCTCTCTGTAAGCCGATGACGAGTCCCATTTATGATAAAGAAGACAATGAGCCTTTGCTTTTCGACATCAATCTCGCAGAGTATTCGATAACTATGAGGAAGTCATCGAGATTAACGACCTCAACCTTGGATTCTCGCCACTTCCTCACAAGAATCGTCCAAATCATATCAAATACCAAAGAATCTTCTTTCGAATGATGTTCCCGATAAAAGTGCTCGAATCTCTACGGTCGTACTGGTTGGCCAGCATATAATAAGTCAACAGATGAACAAATACGACGATCAACCAAGACAATCAACCACGATTGTACGACTCATCTTATACGGGATCCATTCCCAAGTGCTGCAGCTCTGCACTCACACTTAAAAAAGAGACTTGTAGCTCGTTTATCTTAAAACGGGATCTGTTCCCAGTGCTGCAGCTCATCGCTCACACTTAAACAAGCTCTAAGATTTCATTATCGAACGGGATTCGTTCCCAAGTGCTGCAGCTCCGCGCTCACACTTAACAAAGAAATTTGTAGCTCGTTCTTCTTAAATCGGGATCCGTTCCCTGTGTTGCAGCTCAGCGTTCACACTTGAATGAGCTCTACGATTTCATTTTCGTACGGGATCCGTTCCCAAGTGCTGCAGCTCCGCGCTCACACTTAACAAAGAAATTTGTAGCTCGTTCTTCTTAAAACGGGATCCGTTCCCTGTGTTGCAGCTCAGCGCTCACACTTGAATGAGCTCTACGATTTCATTTTCGTACGGGATCTGTTCCCACGTGCTGCAGCTCCGCGCTCACACTTAACAAAGAAATTTGTAGCTTGTTATTCTTAAAACGGGATCCGTTCCCAGTGTTGCAGCTCAGCGCTCACACTTGAATGAGCTCTACGATTTCATTTTCGTACGGGATCTGTTCCCAAGTGCTGCAGCTCCGCGCTCACACTTAACAAAGAGATTTGTAACTCGTTCATCTTAAAACGGGATCCGTTCCCAGTGCTGCAGCTCAGCGCTCACACTTGAACGAGCACTACGAACTCAAAGATTTGTAGCTCCTTCGCCTTAAAACGAGATCAGTTCCAAGTGTTGCACCTCAGCGCTCGCACATGAACGAGCATTACGTCTCATTCTAAGCATGGTCCATTCTTAAAAGCTACAGCTGCGCGCCCAAACTTGGAAACGAGATCGCAACATGTTCATTTCAAAAGAAGGATTATCTCCATGTGCTGCAGCTCCACGTTTAGACTCACAAATTCTTTTTAGAAAATAACGAATATGATCGCAATTACCACTATTTTCAAAAAAAATCATGAAGACGCGCTCATACATGCCAAAACAACAACGACGCACTCGTGGATGTCAAAAGGACCTTGGTCTTCTTGGAATTTAAAGCTACTTGGAGCTCGATGATCTCCTCACCGCAATGACCTCAAAGACCTCGATGACCTCACCGACCATCCTGACAACATCGTCGACGATCTCACCTCCTCAACAATATCACCTGATCAACCACCTCATCCACCTCGATGACAGTCTCATCTCGTTGACCTCTCCTCAATCATCTCACCTCGTCCACCTAGATGACCATCTCACCTCATCCACCTCGATGATAGTCTCATCTCATTGACCTCTCCTCAATCATCTCACCTCGTCCACCTCGACGACATCTCATCTTGTTGAACTTGCTTCGAACCATTTCGCCTCGTCCACCTTGATGATCATCTCATATCACCCACCTCAAACAACCATACCATCTCGTTGATCACGCCTCAATCATCTCACCTCGTCCACCTAGATGACCATCTCACCTCGTCCACCTAGATGACAGTCTTATCTCTATGACCTCTCCTCAATCATCTCACCTCGTCCACCTCGACGACATCTCATCTTGTTGAACTCACCTCAACCATTTCACCTCGTCCACCTTGGCGATCATCTCCTACCACCCACCTCAAACATCCATATCATCGCGTTGACCTCGCCTCAACCATCTCACCTCGTCCACCTCGATGATAATCTCACCTCATCCACCTCCATCACCTCGATGACAGTCTCATCTCCTTGACCTCGCCTCAACCATAATACATCATCAACCTCAACAACCATCTCATCTCGTTGACCTCGCCTCAAACATCTCACCTCGTCCACCTCGATGACCAATTCACATCATCCACCTCAACGACCATCTCACCTCGGACCACCTCCGACGAGCTCGAACCCTCTTCGCGAGCTCAGACCACGTCCGAAGAGCTTGGACCACCTCCAACAAGCTTAGACCACCTCTGACAAGCTCGGACCACCTCCAAGCTCCTCCGACAAGCTCGGACCACCTCTGAGCTCCTCTGACAAGCTCAGACCACCTCTAACAAATTAGGACGACCTCCAACGAGCTTGAACGACCTCTGACGAGCTTGGTCCCCCTCCGCAAGCTCAGACCACCTCCGACGAGCTCGAACCACCGCCGACGAGCTCAGACCACCTCTGACGAGCTTGAATCACCTCCGACGACCTTAGAATACCTACGACAAAGCATCACCTGCTGACCATTGACAACCACGTCTATGAGAATGACTTCCAATACCTCTAGAAACAAAGTACAAGCTCCACACGACGACAACCACAACTCTACTAGTAACGAGCTCTGCCCCAACTCACTAACAACATCAACAAGCTACGCCTCATCTCGCGACAAGCTCTGCCCCCGCTCACCAACAACAGCAACGAGTTTTTCCTCAGCTCGCGATGAGTTTTGCCCGCGCTCACCAACAGCAGCTACGAGCTCTGCCCCAACTCACTAACAACATCAACAAGCGATGCCTCATCTCGCGACAAGCTCTGCCCCCGCTCACCAACAACAGCAACGAGTTTTGCCTCAGCTCGCGATGAGCTTTGCCCGCGCTCACCAACAGCAGCTACGAGCTGTGCCCCAACTCACTAACAACATCAACAAGCTACGCCTCATCTCGCGACAAGCTCTGCCCCCGCTCACCGACAACAGCAACGAGTTTTTCCTCAGCTCGCGATGAGTTTTGCCCGCGCTCACCAACAGCAGCTACGAGCTTTGCCCCAACTCACTAACAACATCAACAAGCGACACCTCATCTCGCGACAAGCTCTGCCCCCGCTCACCAACAACAGCAACGAGTTTTGCCTCAGCTCGCGATGAGCTTTGCCCGCGCTCACCAACAGCAGCTACGAGCTGTGCCCCAACTCACTAACAACATCAACAAGCTACGCCTCAGCTCGCGACGAGCTCTGCCCCCACTCACTAACAACATCGACAAGTTTTGCCTAACCTTGCAATGAGCTATACCCGCGCTAACCAACAACAGCGACGAGCTCTGCCTCTGTTCATCACCAACATCAACGTCATGCTACTCATCGACTACCAACAAAGAATCTAGATCTACATACGAAAAGGATGACCTCACGTCCCCAGAACCCGAACTCGCTATTTCCAAACTTGACGATTGCTCTCTTGCCAACCTGATTTTTACTCAGAAAAACTAGAAGAATTCACCAAGACTCGACACTTGGTGAACTGTGGAGGGGGGGGCTATTGTTGGAGATGGGCTTAGCACAGGACCCATTAAGAGCTAAGCCCAAAATCAGGTCTGGCCCATTAAGCAACAAATGGTGACTTCGCTAGAAGACAAAACGTGTTTTACTATAAATAGAGGGCGTCAGACTCATTGATGAAAAAGGGAAAACGTACAGAAACGTATAGAAAAAGGAGAGCACCGCCTCTTCAATCACCACCAAAGTCTAGGGACGACCTCGGGCACTAGACGAGCTCGTCATAGACGACCAGAGACCAAATTACGAAAGATACTTGTTTAGACTATTTGTTTAGACGAGCATCTTTAGTTCTTGTAATTGACCGAGCTTGTTTTACTCTTGATCATTAATACGAAAATCTCCACCCTTTACATCTTTTTATAATATTACATGGAATGTTTGAAATCATGGAATGTATCTACGAAGAAGCACAAAATAAAGTGAAAAATATAGTCTCTCTGTTGTACGGCAATATCTTTATAATCGTTAAAATTATTAATTCCAATTATTAATTCTTACAGTTAACTTAATCTATTTGATTATAAACCGAACAATATTTATATGTTTAAGTTGGAATGAGGCGAAAAATATAATACAACAGAGAGAACTGATATTCAAAATGCTACAAAGATTTGAAGTTCACAAGAAAATCACGGTCTCTCATCATTTTAGATATTTATTTGTCGTTTTCTTATTGTTGCATTTGTATATGTGTACGATCTATTTAATAAATATATTTAACTTATTAAAAAGTATATTTAAAGGCAGGGTAAATCTTAAAAAGCCTTCTTATCTAGTTAAATATGGCAATTAGGGGTGTGACGGATTCAAATATCCAGACCGGATTCGTCAAATTTTGTGATTTTAGTATCTAAATCCGGAATTATACTTTCTGGATATCTGTTTAGATATTGTGATGGATATCTGGATTCAGATCTGGATCCATAACAATATATACATATGTATATATATTCTAAAAATAATACATAAATTATTTATACAAATTTATAAATATATATGAGCTATAAAATTATTAAAATTAAAATTTAATATTATAAACTTATTATATATATAAATATTAATATATTAAATATAATTATTAAAAAAAATAATTTATTTAAAAAAAACGGATTGAGATATCCACATCCAAAAAATTAAATATCTGGATCTGGTGTGGACCCAAATATTTTATTTTCAGAACGGTTTCAGAGCGGATTTTGGATCGGATCGGAATCCCTAATGGAAAGTCATAAAGGAAGGACACCACGAGTGTAATTGGTACCAAACAATCTGGTTCAAGTATGTCACATCAAAATACTCTTTTATGCTATGGACTGCAATAAATGAAAGGCTATCAACAGTAGATCGTATACTCAGTTGGAATGGGAATACTGATGCATTGTCAAGATCCGTTGGAGACAAGGAGACATCTTTCTTTGAATGTCCTTATTCAGCACAAGTTTGGGAGGTGATAAAAGGAGTATTACGTAATCAGTACACAACAAACTGGACTGATCTGATCAGTCTACACTCAGAGTCTTGTTCGAAAGTGTCCCGCCTAGCCGTGTAATTGACCGCGTACAGGTGATATGGGTGGTCACCATGGCGAGTTGAGACAATACACTTGCATTATACGCTAGGCCGATTTCTCTCTGCCGAGAGCGTATTATATCGTTATGGGGCCGCCTAATTTGAAACGACGGGCCAAAAATTAGTTAATAATGCATTTGGACATAATAAGATTAAGCCAATTATCAAAGATGTAGCAAAAAAGGATTACCATTAACACCACTACAACATGTGTCCTTCATGTGTTCTTCGTTAAACTTCAGGAAAGGAAGCTTCACCAACTACACCGCCGGACCGCCGCTTGACAAGGCCAATCTTCAATGGCTTCACATGCGCAACATCATGGATTGACAGTCTTTTCTTTGAAATCGATTGACTTGACTCCTTCTTACAAGCTTCATTTATATTAGTTCTTCATTTTTCACTGAATCAAATCTCAATTCTTCACTTCGTAGGAAGCTTTTCTCAATGGCCTAATAAAGGCCAATATAAATAACTGAGATATTCACCATAAAAATTGCAAAAATATTATTCTTGGTAAAGGAGAAAGATTGAGCTGTCGCATAAAGAAAAAGAAAAAGAAGAAGAAGTACTGACTTAATATCATAGAGAAGAAGAGACCAAAATCAAAAAAAATAAAAATACAATCGGAGTAGATTAATAGATGTTGAGCCATTGAAAGTGTACATTATAAGCAAAAACAAAAGATATTCTCTCTAAAATTGTTAAAGATAATATCAAATATATAGTTATTATCCATTATGATTTGTTTTAATATGGACATAAAATATCTGTCCATTTTATATTGTTGTTTTTAGAAAATATTGGAACTTTACTTTGTTACCCTATATATGTTCATTTGTACGAGAAGTGAAGTAAGTTAAGATTTTAAAATTTCATATAAAAATATAAGATTGGATTTAATATATTTAACTAAGAAGTTCCATTAAAATGCAATTCATTTGCTTTCCTTTGTTAAAAAAAAAGATTCGTGTTTCCTCTCTCTCTCTCTCTCTCTCTCTCTCTCTCTCTCTCTCTCTCTCTCTCTCTCTCTCTCTCTCTCTCTCTCTCTCTCTCTCTCTCTCTCTCTCTCCACACCTTCCTGGCTGACAACTCATCTTCTCCGTCCCGTTCCGTTCTCCAATCTCTCCCCCGTAAAGGTATAATTAATTGTAAGAATATTTTATATTCTATGTGACTTATGTATCTATTGGTTTAATATAAAGTTCAAGTTCCTATTAATATTTTATATTCTAATATAAAAGTCGATACCGTGATGGATCGATTTCGAGTAATGAGTTAGAATATGGGTGTACTGATAACCCTCCTACTTTACCTTAATTTATAAATACATTTACTCCTATGATCATATATGTATATATATTATATTATTAAATAATGGTCTATAATATATGACGAAAAGTTGTGTTGGATTTTTGAAGAGTTGTATTACTTAACACACAACCCTTCGACTAATATAAAAGGCTTTGTGTATTGTGTTATTGATACATAAGGAAAAATAAGAAGTTTTCCAAAAGCACAGAACAATAATATTGATCATTGAAAGGAGAGACTAAAGAAGGTTTTGAGATTTCTTTTCCATCAACGAAATCACCAAGAAGGAAAAGTTAAAGGGAAAAACATCAAGAGGTGAAATTTCATCTAAGCATGGATCAAAGTTAGTCATTCTATCTTCTTTAGAAATGTATTAGAATTGAATTAAGATAAATTTAAATTAGATTTTGGTGTTAAAATAAATTAACAATTGGTATCATAGCCATTTTAGATTTTTTTATTTCACTCAATAGACGTTTAGAAAAATAATGAACACATACGGTTTATCCGTTTTAAAGAGTGTTCATGGAATTTGTTTTAGTCATATCGTAAGAGAAATTTGTTTTATATGATACGCTTTCCTCCATACGCGTAAAAGAAAATATGGGTTGTTTAATTGTTAATTATGTTGTTGGTGAAAAGTCACAAACCGGCCATCTGTATATATGAAAGGATGCGTACATTTTAAAATAATCTGGAATTTTGGTGGGCGTATGGAGTACTTGCATGTGTAAACTGTGTTTTTCCAGTTTGATTTATTTTAGTATCGAAATTAAATGCATAATGATTGTTTGTTCAAGTATGCATTAATGATCATGGATATGTGCACGAGATCGTACGATAAGCCATTAGCCATTGTTGCGTAAAAGCTCTGGACATTAATGATGTTGTTTTACAACACATAATGACTCTAATTCATGAAGCACATGTCGCTAAAATCTAATCCATGTGTTAGAATATAGCATATTCTCTGTAACAACTTTAGTAGAGATATTTTTGGGTAGCTAGGATCTTGTTAATATCCCATTGATTTTGTAATCAACTTACGCTATTTATAGCTTGTGAATAGAACGATCCTGAGCAGGGACTTTACTCATCTTTCATGGTATCAGAGCATAGGTGCTCTTGATCTCTCTTCTTCTTCTTTCTTCTCTTTCTCGGTCTGTCTTCTGCTCTTCTCTTTCTAATGGCGGCTCCCAACAACACTAATATTGAACGTGCGTTTGGTGTAACCAACATAAAATCTCACATCCCTATCACTCTTGATCTCAATGATCATAACTACGACGCCTGGAGAGAGCTCTTTCAAACTCACTATCTCACCTTTGATGTCTCGGGTCACCTTGACGGATCGCTAACACCAACGGACGACAATAAACAACTCTATTCTCATGTCCTCATACGTCTCAACAAAATGGAAAATCTGAGCGTATGATTCGTACAATAAACAACTCTATTCGTTCTCTTTTATTTCAAGCTCACCTTTCTCCAGGGTACTGGGTCGAAGCTCTCAATGCAGCAGTTCACATTTTGAACATTTTACCCTCGATTTCCATCAACAATAAGGTGCCTTATTCTCTTCTTTTCAACAAATCACCAAGGTATGACCATCTCCGAATTTTTGGTTGCCTTTGCTTTCCCAATCTAAATCATTCTAATCTCCACAAACTTGCTCCCCGTTCCACTCCTTGTCTTTTCCTTGGTTATCCTACGCTTCACAGAGGTTATCGATGTCTTGATCTTAAGACTAATAAAATCATAATCTCGCGTCATGTATTTTTTGATGAGACAGTATTTCCAGCAGCAGAGACTCGTTCTCCATCGTCTGCCTATCAGTTTCTGCAGCACGATGATAGCCCCTCTCCAATGTTCAAACAAATTCTTGAAACACAAACTCTCTCACGGGAAGTGAATCACTTACCGACTTCATCTCCTGCCGTTCCTACTGTCACACAAGCTTCCACAAACTCTGATCCTCCAGCCAATCCTCCTGTGCAAACTCATTCCATGCAAACACGGAGTAAAGCTGGCGTAAGAAAGCCAAAGAAACAGTTTACACTACTTTCCACTGTTTCACCTACACTAAAGTCTACGAAACAGATGTCTCTTCTTTCCACTGTTTCACCTCTTCCGGCTAGTTACCTGAAAGCTCTCCAGGATCCCAACTGGTCTCCCGCAATGAATGAGGAGATTATTGCCTTTAATGATACTAAAACTTGGGATCTTGTTCCCAAACCTAAGAATGCTAACGTTGTTCGGTGTATGTGGCTATATAAGCATAAGCTTAATGCAGATGGGACTCCAAGACGTCACAAAGCTCGCCTCGTGGCCAATGGCAAGTCTCAGGAAGAGGGTATTGATTACAATGAGACATTTAGTCCTGTCTTCAAACCGGCTACCATCCGGACAGTACTCGATGTTTCTCTTGCTCATGATTGGCCCATTCATCAGCTTGATGTTAAAAATGCATTTCTTCATGGCATCCTCGATGAAACAATCTACATGAAGCAACCACCAGGCTATGTTAGCAAGGAGTTTCCAGATCATGTCTGCAAACTAAATAAGGCAATCTACGGCTTGAAGCAAGCCCCCAGAGCCTGGAACTCACGATTTGCTACATTTATCACTAACCTCGGTTTTGTTTGCAGTAAAAGTGATGCCTCCCTATTCACCTACAATCGCGATGGGCACATGGCATATCTACTTCTGTACGTAGATGATATAATTCTTACTGCGTCAACATCAAGCTTCCTTCATCAAATTGTCTCTCAGCTCCAAACCGAGTTCCCAATGTCCGACTCTGGCAAATTGCATTTCTTCCTTGGGGTCAAAGTGGATTTCAATGATAGTGGTATTTTTCTAAGTCAAAAATCTTATGCCCAGGATATCATTTGTAGAGCAGGAATGCAAGACTGCAAACCCCTCTCCACTCCTGTCGACCTACAGTCCAAGCTTTCGGCTGATCAAGGCGACCCTGTTTCTGATCCTACTCAATACCGACGACTGGCAGGTGCTCTTCAATACTTAACTTTCACCCGTCCTGACATTGCCTATGCAGTTCACCAGATATGCCTGTACATGCATGATCCACGCCTACCTCATCTTCGGGCACTTAAACGAATCATCAGGTATCTTCAAGGCACACCGAGTTTTGGGCTGCAAATTACTAGAGGTTCCATCGCCAACCTGGTAGCATATTCCGACGCTGATTGGGCTGGCTGTCCTGATACACGCCGCTCGACATCAGGATACTGCGTCTACTTAGGCTCCAACCTTGTCTCTTGGAGCTCAAAACGGCAATCAACTGTCTCTCGCTCGAGTGCTGAAGCAGAGTACAAGGGTGTCGCAAATTCTGTAGCGGAACTCACCTGGCTACGCAATCTTCTCTTTGAGCTTGGTTTCCCTCTCAACAAAGCTTCCATTGTTTACTGCGACAATATCAGTTCGGTCTACATGGCTCACAATCCGGTCCGACATCAACGAACTAAACACGTAGAGATTGATATTCATTTTGTCAGGGAAAAGGTTTCCAAAGGCCAAGTCACGGTTCTCTTCGTTCCCTCTTCACTACAATTTGCCGATATCTTTACCAAAGGACTGCCAACAACACTCTTCAACGAATTTCGGTCCAGCCTCACCGTTCTTGATCCCCACGATGTGACTGCAGGGGGGTGTTAGAATATAGCATATTCTCTGTAACAACTTTAGTAGAGATATTCTTGGGTAGCTAGGATCTTGTTAATATCCCATTGATTTTGTAATCAACTTACGCTATTTATAGCTTGTGAATAGAACGATCCTGAGCAGGGACTTTACTCATCTTTCACCATGCACATGTAGATAAATTCTAGAATTTATCTAAAGTAGAGCATTTGTGCATTGAAATTGAGTGTTATAGAATCTATTTTTCTATCGACGGTTACTGATTTCTATTGTGAAAAGTCACCACTTAATGTTGTAAATGAAGGAAGTTTCACATTAAGAAAATCGGGTAAATTTGTTTTACCGTATTAGTGAACACGTGCGTATCTGATAGAATGAATTAAACCTTTTAATATTTGTAGTTCAATAATATTATAAAGGTTTAAGGCGGTGATACATAAAACCGCTGGTATAGTTTGGTTTAATGTTTCGTATGGTTTGATATATATATATATATATATTCTATTTTATTAATTTAAAATATTATATATGTTTCGTATAAAAATATTTCTGCTACGTTTTAGTAATAAGTAATTTGTGTAATGAAATATTATCACAATATATAAATAATTATGTTATGGAATATTAACATAATATTAAGAAAAATTTACCTATTAGTATTTTAATATTTATATAGTTTATAACATGTTAGTCACCAAATTGGCCTTGTTATTTACTTATAAATATTAAAATTAATAATAGTCTATAATTTATCAAGATCAAGGATGCTAAATGACATAAAAGTTTGATCGAACAATTAATTTATTATTTATATTCTAGGAGATCACCCAAAGGTGGATCATTGAATATAACTAATAATAAAAAAAAGAATTAGTCACTTATTACTATAGTCAATAATATGTATATTCAAAGATAACATACTTATTTGATTAGTGTTTGATTGATTAATATTAAAGTATATATAATTAGCATCACTGAAAATATTTGTATTTAAATATTGCCCAAAAGTTACTTAAAATATAAGTTTTAGGGTTCTATTAGTCTGAATATATATTATAGTCTCAAAGCACTAACGGGTAAACATGTATGAATGCTTGCAGCTTCATCAAATGTGTTTGCATCTGCTAACTCTGTGGTAAAGTTTAATAGCCTCAACTATGATGAGTGGTTCGAAGAAATCCAGTTTACACTGGGTGTAATGGCTTTGGACTCCACCATACTAACTGATCAGGGACCTTCAACTATTACGGTAGATAGCTCTGAATCTGAAAAGTCTCGTTATGAGAGATGTGAGTGATCTAACAGGCTGAGCTTGAACCTTATGAGGTTGAAGATGGCGGAAAGTATTAAGCCGTCAATGCCTAAGACAGAGAAAGCAAGGGAATTCATAGAGAAAATTAAGGAGTGTTCACAATCAGAATTGGCTGACAAGTCGATTGTAGGAAGTCTCATGAATGCACTAACTACAAAGAAGTTTGACTGGTCTCAACCAATCCATGATCATATGACGCACATGTCTAATCTGGCAGCAAAGTTAACGACCTTAGGAATGGAGGTACATGAGCAGTTCTTGGTTCAATTCATCATGAACTCTCTACCCCTTGAATTTAGCCAGTTCCAGATGAATTACAACACCATTAAGGATAAATGGAACTTTAAGGAATTAAATTCTATGTTAATTCAAGAGGAGGGGAGATTAAGGAAGATGAAAGGTCAAGTTGCTAACCTCGTAAGCCTTGGAAGTGCTAGTAACAGCAAAAGAACATCAAGTAGAAAGGACAAAAGGAATGTTAAGAACTTCGTGAAAGGACCTCAAAGTCAAATCCAGAAAGAAAAGAAGTGTTTCTTTTGTAAGCAAGTAGGACACTTCAAGAAGGATTGTCCTAAGAGGAAGGGTTGGTTCGACAAGAAAGGTAAACATTACAGCTTTGTTTGCTATGAAATGAATCTTGTTATAGTTCCTAATAATACTTGGTGGTTAGATTTTGGTGCTACTACTCATGTGTTTCATATTAAACATGGATTCAGTTCGATCCAACCCATAAGAGAACCTGAACAATACTTGTTCATGGGAAACATGATGAAGGCACAAATAGAAGGAGTTGGGATGTATATATTGATCTTGGACACTGGAAGTCTTTTGGATCTTGAAGGGTGTCTCTATGTACCTGAGTGTGCTAGAAATCTTGTTTCTGTTAGTAGGTTGGACAATTTAGGTTTTAGTATTAAGATTGCACATGGTGTTTTCTCATTGTACCGAAATGATTACTTTTATGGTAGTGGTACTTTATTTGATTTACTTTATAAGTTTAACTTTGATGCAAAATTGTATAAATCCTTATTTAATGTTGAAAGTCGAGGCATTAAGCGTTGCACAACTAATGAAAATTCTGCTTTCTTGTGGGATTAACGGCTAGGTCATATTTCCAAAGAAAAAAATTATGAGGTTGATAAAGAATGAAATTCTTCCTCAACTGGATTTCAGTGACCGAGATGTATGCATAGACTGCATTAAAGGAAAGCAGACGAAACATGCTTTAAAGAAACCAGCCACAAGAAGCACTCAACTTCTTGAGTTAATACACACTGACATATGTGGCCCTTTCGATGCTCCTTCATGGAGTGGCGAAAAATATTTCATCACTTTTATTGATGATTACTCACGATATAGATATACCTATCTATTCCATGAAAAGTCTAAGTCTGTGAATGTTCTAGAGGTATTCATTGATGAAGTAGAAAGACAATTAGATAAAAAGGTTAAAGTAGTGAGATCTGATAGAGGTGGTGAATTTTACGGAAAATTCGATGAAAGTGGACAATGTCCTAGTCAATTTGCAAAATTACTTGAAAGTAGAGGCATTTGTGCACAATACACTATGCCTGGTACTCCTCAGCAGAATGGTGTAGCTGAGAGGCGGAACCGTACCTTAATAGAGATGGTTAGGAGCATGTTGAATAATTGCTCTTTACCCCTTTCGTTGTGGATATATGCATTAAGAACTGCAACATATGTGCTTAACCGAGTTCCTAAGAACCCTTATGAATTGTGGACGAGAAGGAAACCTAGTTTAAGACATCTACGTGTGTGGGGTTGTCCAGCAGACATAAGGCTATATAATCCACATGAGAAGAAACTTGATTCTAGGATAGTCAGTGGATTTTTCATTGGCTATCCTGAAAAATCGAAGGGGTTATACATTTTATTGCCCTAACCATAGTACGAGAATAGTTGATTCGGGTAATGCTAGGTTCATTGAAAATGGTGAAACTAGTGGGCGTGGTGAACCGCGAAAGGTGGACATTTCTGAAGTTCAGGTTGAAGTTTCTTCACCTGTAGTTTCACTTGAGGTAGTTGTTCCTATTGTTACATCTGAGTTTAATGACACAATAGAAAACATAATGATGTGCCAGTTCCACCAGTTGAAAATACTGTTGATGAATCTGTCATAATTCAAGAAGAGAATAGTGAACCACAAAAACCTATAAGGCGATCTGGAAGAGAAAGAAGATCTGCCATTTCTAACGATTATGTGGTTTATACTATTGAAAATGAATGTGACTTAAGCATGGATGAATATCCGATCTCATTCAAAATGGCCATGGAAAGTGACAATTCTGAAGAGTGGTTTGATGCTTCAAAAGATGAAATGAAATCTATGAGTGATAATCATCTATGGGACTTAGTAGAGTTGCCTGATGGTTTCAAAATAGTTGGTTGTAAATGGGTTTGTAAGACTAGACGCGACTCGAAAGGTAAAATTGAAATACGCAAGTCTCGCCTTGTTGCTAAAGGTGTCACTCAAAAAGATGGCATTGACTATAAAGAAACATTCTCTCGAGTTTCAAAGAAGGATTCTCTTAGAATTGTTTTGGCTTTGGTGACTCATTATGATCTTGAGCTTCAACAGATGGATGTGAAATCCGCCTTTCTGTATGGAGATCTTGAGGAGGAAGTATATATGGACCAACCAGAAGGTTTCGTGGTCGCAGGAAAAGAAAATTTGGTGTGTAAGGTGAGAAAGTAAATATATGGATTAAAACAAGCTTCTCGACAATGGTATATAAAGTTTAATGATACCATCACGTCATATGGTTTTGTAGAGATCATTGTTGATCGATGTATCTACATTAATACCAGTGGGAGTAAGTTTGTGATTTTAGTCTTATATGTTGATGATATTTTGCTTGCTGCAAATGACATGGGTATGTTACATGATGTGAAGAAGTATATGTCTAAGAACTTTGAAATGAAAGATATGGGTGAGGCATTTTATGTGACTGGGATAGAGATCTTTCGAGATAGATCACAAGGATTGTTAAGTTTGTCTCCAAAAGGATATATCAATAAGATCTTAGTGAGATATAAGATGGAAAAGTGCTCTGCAGGAATAGCTCCAATTCAGAAGGGGACAAGTTTAGTAAAATGCAATGTCCTAAGAATGAATTGGAGCGTAAAAAAATAGAAAGAATTCCTTATGCATCGGTGGTTGGGAGTTTGAAATACGTTCAGACATGTACTCGACCCGATATCAACTTTGTTGTTGGAATGTTGGGTCGATATCAAAGTAATCCCGAAATGGACCACATGAAAGCTGCAAAGAAGGTTCTCAGGTACTTGCAAGGCACCAAAGAGCACATGCTTACATATAGGAGATCTGATCAGATGGAAGTTATTGGATATTCAGATTCAGACTATGCCGGATGCGTTGATAGCAGAAAATCAACGTTTGGCTACTTGTTCCTATTAGCTGGGGGAGCAATATCATGGAAGAGTGGAAAGCAGTCTGTCATTGCTACTTCCACTATGGCGGCTGAATTTGTGGCATGCTTTGAGGCCAAAATTCATGCACTATGGCTGCGGAATTTTATCTCAGGGCTTCGGATTGTCGACACTATAACCAAGCTGCTGAGAATTTACTGCGATAATTCTGCAGCTCTCTTCTTTTCAAAGAACGACAAGTACTCGAAGGGTGATAAGCACATGGAGTTAAAGTACTTGTCTGTTAAAGAAGAAGTTCAGAAACAAAGAGTGTCATTTGAACACATAAGGACGGACATGATGGTAGCGGATCCGCTAATTAAAGGTTTATCACCCAAGGCGTTCAATGGCCATGTAGAGCGTATGAGAATTATAGATAAAGCCTTGTTATTTTAGTTATGGATGCTCTATGTATTTGACACTGAGAATTTACTTTAAGATTATGTTTCTGATTCATTAATTATGTTATCATTAAAGTATGTGTATACACTTATGGTTGGTAGATAACATATGTTTTGGTTTGAGAAATCAAGATTCTTCTCATATATGGATTGATATAAAATTGATATAAAATTGAAATTGATTAGTAATACATGGAAGGGACTATGTCGTTTAATGACATACAACCACCATGATTTGATCAATTCTAATTTTAGTAAAGATCAAGTGAACTTGATGTAAAAGTGTACATTAAAGTTATTGAACCCTTAAGTCGACGCAAATGTCAACTGGGAGAATGTAAGAATATTTTATATTCTATGTGACGTATGTATCTATTGGTTTAATATAAAGTTCAAGTTCCTATTAATATTTAATATTCTAATATAAAAATCGATACCGTGATGGATCAGTTTCGAGTAATGAGTTAGAATATGAGTGTATTGATAATCCTCCTACTTTACCTTAATTTATAAATACATCTACTCCTATGATCATATATATATATATATATATATTATTAAATAATGGTCTATAATATATGATGAAGAGTTGTGTTGGAGTTTTGAAGAGTTGTATTACTTAACACACAACCCTTCGACTAATATAAAAGGCTTTGTGCATTGTGTTATTGATATATAAGGAAAAATAAGAAGTTTTCCAAAAGCACACAACAATAATATTGATCATTGAAAGGAGAGACTAAGGGAGGTTTTGGGATTTCTTTTCCATCAAAGAAATCATTAAGAAGGAAAAGGTTAAAGGGAAAAACATCAAGAGGTGAAATTTCATTCAAGCATGGATCAAGGTTAGTCATTCTATTTTCTTTAGAAATGTATTAGGATTGAATTAAGATAAATCTAAATTAGGTCTTGGTGTTAAAATAAATTAACATTAATCACTAATCATCTCCTGGTTACCTTTCTCTAATCTCTTTCCGGTTTATTGTTTTCAATTCTTATTGAATTTTTCGTCGTCACTTTGTTGACACAAAAAGACAAACACCATAACAAATATATATATATATATATATATATATAGGAAAATTGCATAAAATTTTTTTAAAAGTGGCACACGTTGACACTTTAAATTTTGAACTTTTTTTTAACTAGCACTTTAAACTTTCAAAATGACATTTGGATCATAAAAAACCTTCAACTTAGCTTACTTGTTCGCCAAGCAAAAAGTTGACATTTACAATAGGTAAATATGCTGATGTGTCAGTTTTTCTGAAAAAATAATAATTCTTTAATTTAAAATAAATAAAAAACATTAAATAAAGTTTAAAAATTAAAATTAAAAATGAAAATAAAATTAAAAAAAATAAAAATAAAATCAGAAAATTAAAAATATTTCAAAAAATCAAAAAGATCAAACAAAAATTAAAGAAAAAATTACAAAACTAAAAATAAAAAAATCATAATATTCTCTTATAAATTACAAGATTATTTTAAATAAAAAAACATATCATCGTGCCAATAAGAATTTCAAACATATCACTGATGAAGATGATGTTTTCTTATATAACTATTAACAATGACGTTTTTAACACATCTCTAACGATAGTTTGATTATTGATATATCCCTAATGATAGTTTCCGACATCATCATTAAAAAATTTGGCATTATCTATCATTTAAAAAAACTTTGACATATCTACTGTTTTAAATGATGGTTATCGAAAACATCGTTATTGACATATCTACCATCATTTTTAACGATGATATCGGAAGTTATGGTTAAAGATATGTAAAAATGTCATTGTTAATGGTTATGTGTGAAACCACCACCATCATCAATGATATCTTTGGAATTTTTATTGTCAATAATGATAAATATTTTTTTTAAAAATATCTTGTAATTAAAAAAAACTATTTGCAATTTTTTTTTGAATTTTGTGTCTTTCTTTATTTTTCTGTATTTTAATTTAATCTAATTTACTTTTGTAATTTTATTTTGTTTTCTAATTTTTGTTTTATTTTCTGAATTTTATTTAATTTTAGGAATTTTATTTAATTTCTGATTTTATATTTAATTTTCTGAATTTTTTATTTTTTATTAGTTAAATTATTATTATTTTTCGAAAAAAACCTACACATCATCACTTTTACTTGTTGGATATGTCAACTTTTTACTTGATGAACAAGTAAGCCAAGTTGAAAGTTTTTTGTGATGCAAATGTCACTTTAAAGTACTAGTTTAAAAAATTTAAGGTTTAAAGTGTCAGTGTGTGCCACTTTCAAAAAATTTTATGCGATTTTCCCTATATATATATATATATATTACTTCTCACCACTATTTGAAATATACAACACGTTCAGGACGATCAGCAAAGATTATACCATCTCTGACCATCAACTTCTCTGTGGAGATGTAAAGTTTAAAGAATCTCTCAAGAAAGTTGTTGAGATGGGTTTTAACAACAAAGCAATAGAAGATAAAGTGAGTTCTGTGTAAATTTAGGTTTTGATGTTCAAGAAGTATCCTCCCTTTCTGAATAACTCAGAGAAGATGCCCATTACCGATGAATCTTCCTTAAACAAGTATGTGGGGAAACACGATGACAAGGAGCTTGATGGCTACCTCCCTTTTTATGGATGTACTCATCAACATGATGCCTACTGGTGTTTCTTCTACAACTTTATTTATTAAGTATTGCTCTTTAGGACAGATTCTGATTCTGAAAAGAGATAAACGTCTTTCACTTTTGAACAAGAAGACAGTCACTCATATCATTATGTTCCTCCAACCACACCTTGGTAATCAAATTGATTGTTGCACTTTCTGGCTACAAGAAGACACTTCAAGAGAAAGATGTACTTCGCGATAGCAATATATTCTTATCATATGAAGACATCCTAATGGCTTTACACGGAGCAGTAGTATGGTGACTAACATTGCGCAGTCATTCAGATAAATTGCTAGTATAACTTAAATTAATTGTCTGTAGTGATCACTTTTTTTTTTGAATGAAAGAATTTGGGTTTTACCACATTAGTCTATCCGAAGATATTTATATTTACTGAACATTTTTCTGTATGTGTACTACATACTTTACTCTTATTTTTGGGTCAAATCTATTCTTCTTCATTACTTCCAACAAAAACTAGACAATTAGAAAAAATAAAATAAAGACTAAACAGAAAAAGACAAGGACACATGTTTAAAGAGTGAAAGTGACAGCTGCATTTGAATTTTTAAGCAACATGTGACTTCTCTTCTTGGCAGTTTCCTCTGACGTCCATATTGACAAAAAAGGGTCACAAGACTTTATAACCTTCTTCAACTGGAGTTTTGGCTCGTCTTTCTCCAAGGTTTCCTGCCTCAGTTAAAATATCAAGTGTGTACTTCCTTTGGGATAGGAAGAGCCCCTCTTTAGAGCGACATATTTCAATTCCAAGAAAGTACTTGAGTTCACCTAAATCTTTAATATCAAACACATATTTGAGGAATACCATTTCTTGGATGCCCTCTTTGTCCTGACTGTGATGATTATATCATCCACATAAATAAATATGACCACAATGCCTCTTGGACCAGGAAGAGTGAATAGAGTGTGATTAGCTTCTGACTTCCAGAAGTCTCTTCCATTTAATGTAGTACTCAGCTTGTGATACCAAGCTCTTGGTGATTTTTTAGGTCCATAGATGGCTTTCTTGGGTCTTAGAACATTTCAAGGCTTGACCAAGTGCTCTTGACCAGAAGGAGGATGCATGTAGACCTCATATTCTATCTCTCTTTGAAGAAAAGCATTCTTGACATCTATCTGTCATAACTCCAACTCTAGATTTGTTGCAAGAGAGAGGATGATTCGAATGGTATGTAGTTTGGTCACTGGTGCAAATGTGTCCACATAATCCTCTCCATATGTCTGAGTGAAGCCTCTTGCCACCAATCTTGTTTTGCGCCTCTCCACGTTGCCATTTGACAAGTATTTGATTGTGAAGACCCACTTATTTGGGACTGCTTTCTTTCCCATTGGAATCTCACTCTAATACAAAGTGTCATTTATAATCATGGCATTGGTCTCATTTCCAACTGATTATTTCCATTCATAAACCTCCATTGCTTCTTTATAAGACCTTGGAATATATCTTTGATCCAATCCAATGATGAATGCTTGATATTCAACTTGGAATTGCGAAAATGAGTATACCACTGAAGTTGAATGAGCCACTGCCTGACTGTTTGATGTAGCGTAGCATCCTATTTCTATTGAGTTTTGGTTTTCTAGTTTCCTTTTCTTTTTATTCTAGATATTAGAAAGATAATGATTAAAGAATTTACGATAGAAGGTTAGATCCTAACCCTTAAATACTTATGTCTTGTCTTATTAGTAAAAATAGTGAGCTCTTGATTTGTAAGAGGCACAACTTTGATTATTAAATTTATAAACTTAGAGCTTTGTGTTAAACAACTCTTAATCCTTAGTTCTGGGTATTCTTTGAGAATTCAACAGATCTTAAGAAGGCTAAGATAACACGAATTCTTAGAATTCAACGTTACCTTTGCAATTTTGGTTACTAACAGTTACTTCTGCTCCGTCAGTCGGTATGAGAGACTTTAAATACGATTCCTTTCGTAGTTTTGATCTAGGGTTTCAATGGCACAACGACCAGCTAATGACTGGACGCAATTCCAGAAATTTTGGAAAAATCTAAGAAAACTTTCACGATAACCTACGCTAGGACAATCGCCGAGTCCATTCAAACCAGCATTCAGGTCGGAGTTCAAGCAGCATTCGCAGAAACTCTGCAAACACAGCACCACAACAACGCCGAAATCGCCACCATAATCCCGTTTTTGAAGAAGTTAATGATGATTCTGATGAAGACAATCCATTCGGGGACAACGCTAACGATTAACAACAACACCAGGCTCGAGATCGGTAACCTCGACACAACGACGATACACATTGGACATCGGGGATAAAACTTGATATCCCAAAATTTCATGGTGGATCCCAACCCGAGGACCTTCTCGACTGGTTTGTAAGAGTTGATGAATTCATGGAATTTAAAGACGTCCCAAAAAATAGACAAGTTTCTCTTGTTACCACCCTATTCCGTGGCCACGCTGCCTCATGGTGGAGTCAACTCAAGCTCTCACATACTCGCCGTGGGAAAGAGAAGATAACTTCTTGGAAAAAAACATATGCGCAAGACGTATCCCGTACAAATTTGAGCGTCTTCTTTTTCAGAAGTTTCATAACATTTGTCAAGGCTCTCGATCCGTCGAAGATTAAGCGAATTATACCAGATTCTCACACGTGTGGATATCCACGACTCCGAAGATCAACTTGTAGCATGCTTTATTGCTGGTTTACTGATAAAGGATTTTACACTCCTAATCAAAATAGTATAGATGGGTGTCAATCTAATCCTAAGTGATTATGATGGAATGAGAATACAAGTATGAGCTTAATCTAAGTGCAATCAGTTTCGATGTGTGAAAGGAAGTAACAAGAGAACACAATAGTAAACACTAGATATTGACTTTGGATGACTAAGATCTAACTTAGAATGTTAGCACTACAATCAATCCGGTTCTACTAGTCTAGACCCACCATTAAACTAGTTATTTATCAATATAAATTTCATTTACTTTCAGTCACTAAACATCAAATGTCTTTGGTCTAGTTAAATCAAGCAATCATTAAGAATATGTCTATTAACTATCTAAAATTCCCTAACATCAATTGTCATTGGTTAAGTAAGTAAAAAGAATTATCACTTTGGTTCAAACATTTCATCGAACACCTTTCAGGTATAAACTGTCTAAGTATCTAGATCAAAGTGATCAAGTATAATCTAGCATTAGAGACAAGAAATAATCATAGAACATGAATGACCTAACACTAAACTCTCTAATCTATCACTTAATCACCCTAGATCACCCTAACCCATGAATCCTAAAGGTAACTACTCACTAGCAAACATGATGAACTCAAAAAGCATAGATGATTCAGAGTTAATCATATCTAATGATCCATAATAATCAATGAAACAAAAATAAGAAGATCAAAGAGGATTAATGATTCAATCTTTTTCACCAAAAGTAGTATGTGTCTCTAGATCAAAACCAGAGTGGCTGCTTCCATTAGGTTTAAGAAGCATAAATAGTAGTTTAAAAACAAACCGGGTTGACCCAACAACTTGGGCCAACCCGTAAGAAAATAAGGTTTCTAGGCCCCTAGAGACCTGTCTATCCCGCTACAAGAAAGTCGCTATGACACTTAGTCGCCACCGAGTTTCAAAGGCCTGTAGCGACCTGGCTTGGTCGCTACGGATGGTCGCTACGACATCCGCGTTTCTTCTGTCGGTCTGTAGCGACCACTCCTGGTCGCTACGCCTGGTCGCTACACCACTCGCAGATTTGCCAGACCTCACTTTTGCCCCAAACTTCTCTTCCTTAGCCTCAATTGCCTTCAAACTCACCAATAGAGAACTTTAATACCTGATATAAACAAATGCAATGCAATACAACATAGACATGTCTAAATGTGAGTCTAAATGATGAAAATGTTCAAGGAAAGGTGATCAAAACAATGGAAATATGTGAGATATCAACTCCCCCAAACTTTTCTTTTACTTGTCCTCAAGTGAACTTTCAAGAAAAGAAAGGGAGAGAGGTTTGAAGTTGGGAGCTCAGAACCAAAAGATACACTTCCTAGCCTTCAACATCACATCCTAGGCAAACATAGCAAATAACATGAGCAGACTCTCTTAGTACACTCTATCTTCTCAAGGCCTAACAAGACTCTTATGCCTCTACACTAGATGCAATGCTCGTCAACCAACAAGTCTATATACCAACTCTCACATTCATTGACAAATTAACAAAACGAATCCTTGCTAATGGAAACTTGATCTCAATCATTTGGCTTGATAAGTGAAAATAGTTTAATTAGGATAGAAGAAGAGTTCAAATCCTTTGGTGACTTACAGTCAAGAAAAGGAGCTTCACAATTATGCAAAATTTATCTAAGAAAATGAGCAATTCATGCATACAATGGTTTGTTCTCATCATTTTACTCCTTTCTCACTCACCAAATGAACTCTCTCTTTTTCTTTTATTTGAACCAACTAGGGATATCTTTTTATTTTGTTTTCCTACTTAACTCTATTCTTTTCTTTTTGTTTTCCCCAACCTTTTATTGTTTCTCTTTTTTTTTTACATATTTTTCTTTTCCGTTCTTTTTTTTCCTATGGGGTTTTGCTTAAGGTACCTAGAACATTTATTTTCTTTTTCTTTGATCACTAGTGGCCATCTTCTTTTCATCTCTCTTTTAGCCCATTCTTTTTACTTATCTCTCACCTCAAAACCCAAGAGCAAAGCTTATAGATACCAACAGACTTCCCATTCCTAAATGATAGCTCAAAAGAGGTCCTATAGCCAGCCAAAGATGAAAACAAACCAATGTCGCGCCTAATACTCTCAAGCTTTTACACATGAAAAGCTATCAATAAAAGACCTCAATCAAGCAAATTCAATTAAGGTTTCAAAGAATGGTAAGGGTTAAGGGGTAAGGAGGTGACATTTGGGTTTTTAGAGAGTGGTACAATTAATATAGATAAACCCAAAAGTGTATAAGATCCATGATCAAGTATACAAGAGTCCATAAGCAAGGTAGATTAAGTTCATTAAGCCCTAGTTCATTTTGGAGTTGGTTTCAATAACAATGTCAATCTCAACAAACAACCAGTTTCGAGAAGAGTTTTCAAGGCTTGAAGCTGGCAAGTCTTTAAAGATATGCTTAAGCTACTTGTTATGTTTAACTAGGGTGTCATTTTGAGTTCTAGACATGTCTTCTTTACGAGACAATAACATCCTTGCTCCCTATGCAATATGAATGCAATCTATATGCTCTAGACTCAATCCTAACGATGAAATGATGCAACGTAAATAATTTTTTTTTTTCTTTTTTTTTGGATTTTTCAATGCGAATAACTATAAACAATACAAGAATCAATGCAAAAAGGCAAAATAAACATGGTTAAATACTTGGTATCCCCCTCCCCAAACTTGAATAACACAGTCTCTGTGTAGTCAAGAGAGAAAGAGATACTGAAAAGAAAATGAATATTTACAATGATAGAGGTATGGAGATACCTCAAAATGAATCGGAGGCAGTGGCCTCCTCGTCGTGCTCGCCCTCGCTTCCGCCAACTCCGTCGTCACTCTCTTCTATGTCTTGCTGGTTGCCTATCTCAAAGCCTTCGTCTTCTTCGTCGGAAGTGTCTGTGCCTGAACGCCCCCTTCCATGACAAGGCTGGCGGCGAGGTTCTGGAGCAGAGGTCTCAGCCATGATGAGGTCTTCTGCTTTACAGCCGCCTATCCATGCTCTAACCAAAACATCGGTGACTCTCTTCATAAACCTTTCTGAGGATGCAACATTATTTTTTACTGTCTTCTTCAGCGGTTTGTATTTGGATGATAGCTTTTGAATGGTTTTATCCTGAATCCTGTTCCATCCCTCAAGCTTCCCAATGAACTCGTGGACATCGCGCAAAGGACCCTTCGAAAGGGCTCCAATGTGGGGCGTGAAGTAATAGTGGGAAGGGCCATAGAGTGTGCGTTCCTCCTCTTGGATCTCATCTCGTGAAGTGGATGCTGGGATAGGTGCTGTAGTAGCAGTGGCAACAGCAGATGAAGATGGACCGACAATTGATTGTCTCGCTATTCTCCTGCGATTCGGGACGGTGTCAAGTGGACCGTGTGGGCCAAGATGGAGATCTGTAGGGATGTCGAATGAGATGTTGTGCTTGCTACGGACCATGAGAACCCGCGGGTTTGGTAGGAGAAGCTCTATGTGCTCAAAGTCGATGTAGAAGGAATAAACATGCTTGCCTTAAAACATCCCTGAAAGATATTTGGTCCTCTTCATGTAAGGACCATCCATGTATAAAGGGTTCTGAGGAGTCTCACTATGGAGGGGGTACTCCTGCGGCTTTCAGCAGTGGTGTGATCACGCCGCCGATGCTCAGCCGAGGTGTGCTATCATGGTTAATCCAAGCCTAGTCCTGGTAGTATTTGAGTCTCCTCACGAAGAAACCCACTCGCCCAAAGTCTGCAAAAATATCTTCGTAATTAGTGTAGAATGCATATCGCCGAAACAATAGTATAAGCCCCATGGACAGCATTGTCAACTCATCGTCCAAAACATTCCATATTCTCGCTGGGCAAAGAGAGTGTTGGCTAAGATCCGGTGGCAATATCTGATCACAGGGTTTCGAATGCTGGAGTTCTTGTTTCTTTGAGGATCATGACCAAACGCTGCAATAAGAGGCCAGACTCTATCGGGGATGCTATAGTTCCGAGGAATATCATTGTTCTTGTCATCCTTGAAGCCCATGATGTCACTGATCTTCTTATAACTGAGTTTGTAGAGCTTCCCTTTCACCTTGAATTGGATTCTTCCAAACCCAAACTCAGCTGGTCCATCGCTAAGGGGCGACACTTCCAGTGATGATAGGAAGTGTCGTGAGGCTTCTTCATACACAGGCTGAGTGTAATAACCCTCACCAAGAGTAAATATGGTCGAGAAAATAAAAGTGTGTAAGTTATCAAAATAAAGGTTGTAATAGCTATTGAGGATCAAGACCAGAGGTTTGGTCGAAGAAAATTTAATTTGGGACGACCAGTACGTAGGCTGGGCGATGTACGTATCGGAAAGGGGCCAGTACGGGCCAGGCGACATTTTCAAGTTTTGCAAAAATGGATGGGTCCTTGACTAAGAGACTAAAGGAGGATATTTTAAGACTTTCAGTCAAGTCAGAATTGTCTTGGTACGGAGTAAATCAAGAGATGGCTCAGGAGTTACCCGGATGCACCCGGTAGAGCCGAAATGGGATCTTCTTCGCCCAAATGGTATTAGAAAGACTTGGAATGCATTTCTTTCTTCACCTATCATCAAATTGGGATTTTTGAGGATTTTTAAGAAGCTCCAAGAAAGTGGGAACCGAGCTGAGGTGGCAAGGTCCCATTGGGCCCGAGAGGATGACAATCTCTCTCTCTCTACTTTCGGCTTTCTCGCGCTCGGGGTCATTGTCGCTGCTGGACCCTTCGTGCACGAAGGGTCAGCACTCTCAATGGTCCACGCGACAATGCCGTAGTTGTTGTTGAGAGAGATTGTCATCCTCTCGCGCCCAATGGACTTGCGCACCTCAGCTCGGTTCCCACTTTCTTGGAGCTTCTTAAAAATCCTCAAAAATCCCAATTTGATGATAGGTGAAGAAAGAAATGCATTCCAAGTCTTTCTAATACCATTTGGGCGAAGAAGATCCCATTTCGGCTCTACCGGGTGCATCCGGGTAACTCCTGAGCCATCTCTTGATTTACTCCGTACCAAGACAATTCTGACTTGACTGAAAGTCTTAAAATATCCTCCTTTAGTCTCTTAGTCAAGGACCCATCCATTTTTGCAAAAACTTGAAAATGTCGCCTGGCCCGTACTGGCCCCTTTTTGATACGTACATCGCCCAGCCTACGTACTGGTCGTCCCAAATTAAATTTTCTTCGACCAAACCTCTGGTCTTGATCCTCAATAGCTATTACAACCTTTATTTTGATAACTTACACACTTTTATTTTCTCGACCATATTTACTCTTGGTGAGGGTTATTACACTCAGCCTGTGTATGAAGAAGCCTCACGACACTTCCTATCATCACTGGAAGTGTCGCCCCTTAGCGATGGACCAGCTGAGTTTGGGTTTGGAAGAATCCAATTCAAGGTGAAAGGGAAGCTCTACAAACTCAGTTATAAGAAGATCAGTGACATCATGGGCTTCAAGGATGACAAGAACAATGATATTCCTCGGAACTATAGCATCCCCGATAGAGTCTGGCCTCTTATTGCAGCGTTTGGTCATGATCCTCAAAGAAACAAGAACTCCAGCATTCGAAACCCTGTGATCAGATATTGCCACCGGATCTTAGCCAACACTCTCTTTGCCCAGCGAGAATATGGAATGTTTTGGACGATGAGTTGACAATGCTGTCCATGGGGCTTATACTATTGTTTCGGCGATATGCATTCTACCACTAATTACGAAGATATTTTTGCAGACTTTGGGCGAGTGGGTTTCTTCGTGAGGAGACTCAAATACTACCAGGACTAGGCTTGGATTAACCATGATAGCACACCTCGGCTGAGCATCGGCGGCGTGATCACACCACTGCTGAAAGCCGCAGGAGTACCCCCTCCATAGTGAGACTCACTCAGAACCCTTTATACATGGATGGTCCTTACATGAAGAGGACCAAATATCTTTCAGGGATGTTTTAAGGCAAGCATGTTTATTCCTTCTACATCGACTTTGAGCCACATAGAGCTTCTCCTACCAAACCCGCGGGTTCTCATGGTCCGTAGCAAGCACAACATCTCATTCGACATCCCTACAGATCTCCATCTTGGCCCACACGGTCCACTTGACACCGTCCCGAATCGCAGGAGAATAGCGAGACAATCAATTGTCGCTCCATCCTCATCTGCTGCTGCCATTGCTACTACAGCACCTATCCCAGCATCCACTTCACGAGATGAGATCCAAGAGGAGGAACGCACACTCTATGGCCCTTCCCACTATTACTTCACGCCCCACATTGGAGCCCTTTCGAAGGGTCCTTTGCGCGATGTCCACGAGTTTCATTGGGAAGCTTGAGGGATGGAACAGGATTCAGAGATAAAACCATTCAAAAGCTATCATCCAAATACAAACCGTGAAGAAGACAGTAAAAATAATGTTGCATCCTCAGAAAGGTTTATGAAGAGAGTCACCGATGTTCTGGTTAGAGCATGGATAGGCGGCTGTAAAGCAGAAGACCTCATCATGGCTGAGACCTCTGCTCCAGAACCTCGCCGCCAGCCTTGTCATGGAAGGGGGCGTTCAGGCACAGACACTTCCGACGAAGAAGACGAAGGCTTTGAGATAGGCAACCAGCAAGACATAGAAGAGAGTGAAGATGCAGTATGGCGGAAGCGAGGAGCGAGCACACGAGGAGGCCACTGCCTCTGATTCATTTTGAGGTATCTTCATACCTCTATCATTGTAATATGCATTTTCTCTTTCGGTATCTCTTTCTCTCTTGACTACACAGTAGACTGTGTTATTCAAGTTTGTACCAAGTATTTAACCATGTTTATTTTGCCTTTTTCCATTGTGTCTTTCCATTTTTATAGTTATTCGCATTTAAAAATCAAAAAAAAGAAAAAAAATCATTTAGGTTGTATCATTTCATTGTTAGGATTGACTATAGAGTATATAGATTGCATTCATACTGCATAGGGAGCAAGGATGTTATTGCTCGTAAAGAAGACATGTCTACAACTCAAAATGACACCCTAGTTAAACATAGCAAGTAGCTTAAGCATATCTTGAAAGACTTGCAAGCTTCGAGCCTTGAAAACTCTTCTTGAAACTGGTTGTTTGCTGAGATTGACATTGTTCTTGAAACCAAATCCAAAATGAACTAGGGCTTAATGAACTTAATCTACCTTGCTTATGGACTCTTGTATACTTGGTCATGGATCTTATACACATGTGGGTTTATCCTATCAAATTATACCACTCTCTGAAAACCCAGTGTCACCTCTCTTACCCTTTTAACCCTTACCATCTTTGAGACCTTAATTGAATTTGCATGAGTTGAGGCCTTTTAATTGATAGTTTTGTCATGTGTAAAATCTTGAGAGTATTGCGTGACATTGGCTTATTTTCATCTTTGGCTGGCAATAGGACCTCTTTTGAGCTAGCATTAGGAATGGGAAGCTGTGTTCGTGTTTATAAGCTTTGCTTTTGAGTTTTGAGGTGAGAGATAAGTAATAGGAATGAGCTAAAAGAGAGATGAGAAAAAGATGGCCACTAGGGATCAAAGAAAAAGAAAATAAAAGCTCCATCCTTAAGCAAAACCCCATAGGAAAAAGAAAGACAATAAAAGGTTGGGGAAAACAAAAAGAAAAAGAATGGAGCTAAGTAGAAAACAAAAGAAAAGATATCTCTAGTTGGTTCAAATAAAAGAAAAAGAGAAGAGTTCATTGGTGAGAGAAAGAGTGTCCTTTTGGGTCTTGGATAAAAAGGGGATAGGGTTAGCACCAAGAGAAAGAGGAGAGTTTTGAAGTGTTTGGAAAAGGGTACAATGATGAGAACAACCATTGTATGCATGAATTGCTCCTTTTCTTAGAAGAATTTTGCATATTGTTCAAGCTCCTTTTCTTGACTATAAGTCACCAAAGAATTTGAACCCTTCTTCTATCCTAATTAAACTATTTCCACTTACCAAGCCAAGTGAATGAGATCAAGTTTTCATTAGCAGTGATTCGCTTTGTTAATTTGTCAAAGAATGTGAGTGTTGGTATAGAGACTTGTTTGTTGACGAGTATTGCATCTAGTGTAGAGGCATAATAGTCTTTTTAGGCCTTGAGAAGATAAAATGTACTAAGAGAGTCTGCTCATGCTATTTGCTATAGTTTACCTAGGATGTGATGTTGAAGGCTAGGAAGTGTATCTTTTGGTTCTGAGCTCCCAACTTCAACCCTCTCTCTCTTTGCTTGTTCTTGAAAGTTCACTTGAGGACAAGTAAAAGACATGTTTGGGGGAGTTGATATCTCACATATTTACATTGTTTTGACCACCGTTCCTTGCACATTTTCATCATTTAGACTCACATTTAGACATGTCTAGGTTGCATTGCATCGCATTTGTTTATATCAGGTATTAGGGAGTTCTCTACTGGTGAGTTTGGAGGCAATTGAGGCTAAGAATGAAGTTTGGGGCAAAAGTGAGGTCTGGCACGAGTGTAGCGAACAGGCATGGTCGCTACGCAAATCTGGTGAATGGTCGTAGCGACCAGGCGTAGCGACCACGTCCCGCTACAGACCCACAAAAGAAATGCGGATGCCGTAGCGACCAAGCCAGGTCGCTACAGGCCTTTGAAACTCGGTGGCGACTAAGTGTCCTAGCGAACTTTCTTGTAGCGGGATGGACACAGGTCTCTAGAGGCATAGAAACCTTATTTTTTATGGGTTGGTCCTAGGTTGTTGGGTTGACCCGGTTTCGTTTTTAAGCTACTATTTAATGCTTTTTAAACCTATTGGAAGCACACTCTGGTTTTTATCTGGAGACACATACTACTTTTGGTGAAAAAGATTGAATCCTAATCCTCTTTGATCCTCTTATTTTTGTTTCACTGATTATTCTGGATAATTAGACATGATCAACTCTGAATGCATCTATGGTTTTTGAGTTTATCATGTTCGCTAGTGAGTAGTTACCTTTAGGTTCATGGGTTAGGGTGATCTAGGGTGATTAAGTGATAGATCAGAGAGTTTAATGTTAGGTCATTCATGCTCTATGATTATCTCTTGTCTCTTAATGCTAGATTAGACTTGATCACTTTGATCTAGATCTTAGAAAATTTATACCGAAAGGTGTTCGATGAAATGTTTCTGAACCAAAGTGATAATTCTCTTTACTTGCTTAACCAATGACAATTGATGTTAGGGAAAGTTTTAGATAGTTAATAGACATGTTTTTAATGATTGTTTATTTAACTAGACCAAAACAATTGATGTTAGTGACTGCATAAGCAAATGAACTTTTATCTTGATATAAGAAGTAGCTTTAATGGTGCTGTCTAGACTAATAGAACGGATTGATTGTAGTGTTAACATTTCTAAGTTAGCATCTTTCGTCATCCAAGTCAATGACCCTGCCTCATGTTCTTCTGTTCTCACTCGATTTATAATTTCTCTACTGTTTTCACTCATGTGTTATCTTGTTACTTCATTTCACATATCAAAACCGATTGCACTTAGATTA
>CAJHQQ010001727.1:0-84834 GCA_905132885.1 Moricandia moricandioides
ATGCAATATTAATCTATACTAATAAAATGGAGGTTTTGAGGCTCCATAGAGCGTACACATCAGCGTAAAATCTTCCTTCGAAAAAATGACATGTGGCATTAAAAAGTAAATAATATAAGTTAAAATAAATAAATAAAGAATAAGTAAATATATTTAGAAATAGAAATATTACATTAAACATATATAGTAATATTATCATTTAAGTAAATATATTCAGAACTAGAAATATTAAATTAAATATTTATAGTAATATTATCATTTAAGTAAATATATTCAGAATTAGAAATATTACATTAAACATTTATAATAATATTATCATTTAAGTAAATAAAAGTAAATATATTTAGAAATAGAAATATTACATTAAAACATCTATAGTAATATTATCATTTAAGTAAATATTTAGAAATAAAAATATTACATTAATCAGCGTAAAATCTTCCTTCGAAAAAATGACATGTGGCATTAAAAAGTAAATAATATAAGTTAAAATAAATAAATAAAGAATAAGTAAATATATTTAGAAATAGAAATATTAAATTAAACATATATAGTAATATTATCATTTAAGTAAATATATTCAGAACTAGAAATATTAAATTAAATATTTATAGTAATATTATCATTTAAGTAAATATATTCAGAATTAGAAATATTACATTAAACATTTATAATAATATTATCATTTAAGTAAATAAAAGTAAATATATTTAGAAATAGAAATATTACATTAAACATCTATAGTAATATTATCATTTAAGTAAATATTTAGAAATAAAAATATTACATTAATCAGCGTAAAATCTTCCTTCGAAAAAATGACATGTGGCATTAAAAAGTAAATAATATAAGTTAAAATAAATAAATAAAGAATAAGTAAATATATTTAGAAATAGAAATATTAAATTAAACATATATAGTAATATTATCATTTAAGTAAATATATTCAGAACTAGAAATATTAAATTAAATATTTATAGTAATATTATCATTTAAGTAAATATATTCAGAATTAGAAATATTACATTAAACATTTATAATAATATTATCATTTAAGTAAATAAAAGTAAATACATTTAGAAATAGAAATATTACATTAAACATCTATAGTAATATTATCATTTAAGTAAATATTTAGAAATAAAAATATTACATTAAATATTTATAGTAATATTATCATTTAAGTAAATATATTCAGAAAAGAAATATTACATTAAACAGTTATAGTAATATTATCATTTAAGAAAATATATTCAGAAATAGAAATATTACATTAAAAATCTATAGTAATATTATCATATAAGTAAATTTAATAGAAATAGAAATATTACATTAAACATCTATAGTAATATTATTATTTAAGTAAATATATTTAGAAATAGAAATATTACATTAAACATCTATAGTAATATTATCATTTAAGTAAATATATTCAGAAATAGAAATATTATATTAAACATATATAGTAACATTATCACTTTAAGTAATCATATTTAGAAATATAAATATTACATTAAACATTTATAGTAATATTATCATTTAAGTAAATATATTCAGAAATAGAAATATTACATTAAACATATATAGTAATATTATCATTTAAGTAAATATATTGAGAACTAGAAATATTAAATTAAATATTTATAGTAATATTATCATTTAATAAATATATTCAGAATTAGAAATATTACATTAAAAATTTATAATAATATTATCATTTAAGTAAATAAAAGTAAATATATTTAGAAATAGAAATATTACATTAAACATCTATAGTATTATTATCATTTAAGTAAATATATTCAGAAATAAAAATATTACATTAAATATTTATAGTAATATTATCATTTAAGTAAATATATTCAGAAATAGAAATATTACATTAAACAGTTATAGTAATATTATCATTTAAGAAAATATATTCAGAAATAGAAATATTACATTAAGAATCTATAGTATATTATCATATAAGTAAATTTAATAGAAATAGAAATATTACATTAAATATCTATAGTAATATTATCATTTAAGTAAATATATTTAGAAATAGAAATATTACATTAAACAAAAATAGATAATGTAAATAAAAATAAATAAATAAATAAATAATAAGTAAATATATTTAGAAATACAAATATTACATTAAACATCTATAGTAATATTATCATTTAAGTAAATATATTCAGAAATAGAAATATTATATTAAACATCTATAGTAATATTATCATTTAAGTAATCACATTTAAAAATATAAATATTACATTAAACATCTATAGTAATATTATCATTTTAGTAAATATATTCAGAAATAGAAATACTACCTTAAACATTTATAGTAATATTATCATCTGATATAAGAAAAATAAAAACTAAGTATACAATATAAGAAAAAAAGGAGTAAATATACAATTTAAAAGAAAGGATTTTAAACAAAAATATTATAATATTATCATTAAACATTATAATAAAACAAAAATTAAATAATAATTAAATATACAATATAATAAATACAAATATAAAGCAAGAAAATTAGAATAATTAAATATACAATATAAAAAATAAACAATAAGTAAATATACAATATAATAAATGAAAACTAAATTACACATCGATTTGAAAAATAGATAGTAAAATAGATATTAGTAAATATACAGGATAAATATAAATATTACATTAAACATCTATCGTAATATTATAATAACTAAATATATAACATAATAAAAATAAATAAACGGTAAATATACGACATAAGAAATAAAAATATTACTTTAAACATCTATTGTAATATTAGAATAAGTAGATATACTATAGACGAACTAGAAAGATTACATCAAAAATCTATCGTAATATTAAAATAAGTAAATAAATAAAATATATAGTAAAATAAAATGTATAGTAAAATAAATAATAAGTAAATATAAAATAAGACAAATACAAATATTACATTAAATATCTAGAGTAATGTTATAATAAGTAAATATATAATATAATAAAAATAAATAATAAGTAAATATATGATACAAGAAATAAAATATTACATCAAACATTTATTGTAATATTAAAATAATTAATTAAATAAAATGTATAGTAAAATAAATGTATAATAAGCAAAAATACAATATGAGAAATATACAATATGAGAAATGAAAAAAGAACTAAATTAAACATTTATTTAAAAGTGTATTGTAAAATAAATAACCAGTAAATATACAATATAAAAATAGAAAGATTACATTAAACATCTATTATAATATTGAAATAAGTAAATATAAAATATAAGAAAAATAAATAATAAGTAAATATACAAAATAAGAAATAGAAATGTTATATTAAACATTTATCGTAATATTGTCATTTAACATAAAAGTAAGAAAATTAGAATAAGTAAATTGACAATATAAGAATAAATAAACATACAATATAAGAAACCTAAATATTACATTAAATATATATATCATAATATTAAAATAAATAAATATACAAGAGAAGAAAAATAAATAATAAATAAATATAAAATATAAAAATTAGAAAAATTACATTATGCATCTATTTGAAAAAATATATAGTAAATGTACAATATAGAAAATAGAAACAATATATTAGACATCTATTATAATATTAACATTTGATATAAAAGTAAAAAATTAAAATAAGTAAATATATAATATAAGAAAAAATGAATAATAAGTAAATAAAAATATAAGAATATTTATATAGTTAACATTTGAAAATCAAAATAGTTCCGCGCGTAGCGCGGATTAACCCCTAGTTAAGTATTTAAATGTAGGAAAATGTGTGTTACAATCTTTTCAAGACTGTACAACTTGAGGAGGATCTATTACACAAAGCAACGAGGGCTTATCCTCAAATTTACATCACTCGGTTGAAAATGTAAGAGCCAAAAGCAAAGCAGAACAAGAACAGAGAAAAGAAGTAGATATTACTTTGTTGTTGCTTTTAGATTTGATCTATGAAGCAGATGATTCAATCTTATCCACAACTTCTAGTCGCGTTTTCCTCTTCCAGCTCTTCATGGTGGCTACTAAATTCACCAGTCCAATGACCTGTGCTTTCGTATATTCCTGTATATTTTTACAATCCATGTTTACACAATTTCATCATATATGTCTTCTATCCCATCGATTTAATTTGCGCAAAACATTATAAAGAAAAGAAGGATTTGTTTGTTTACAGGATGAGCCCTTGCCCAGTGGACATATTCCGTCTCTGGCAGATAGTATGCCTGCAAAAAATGAGTGATGAATCCGGTTTTAAGAGTGTATCATCAGAACATTACGGTCTTAAGTCTGTTTCGCTTTCATATGAGTTTTTGGTTTGCTTACCTTGATAAATGTTTCGACTATCTGTAACTTTGGCTTCACCTTTGTTGGCACAAAGTGCTGTAGCCCGTTTATCAGGACCTAAATAAAGATAATCATTCCCATGCATATTAACTACACCGCAAACGCATGTTTAAATGACACATGTGATTCAATATATCAATTGCTTATTCACTGTTTCATCAATACATAGTAAAGAGGTTTGTCTTATCCTGAAAATATTTGCAGGTGTGTTGTTTATATGAAGTTTCTTTATCAATATTGGAATGCCTGTCACCGTTTCTCATTCTACTCATGTACACAATTCCTGTTCTAGTGCAGAAGAGAATAACATTGGAAAAACAGAGGGGAAGGGTACCTGAATATCTAATGACATGAGAGCACGTCCTTCATCAGTACATCTTTTGATTCGAGAGAACCCTTCGACCAGCATCTCCGCAAATATTTCAACTCCATATTGCAGTAGGAGATTTTGGACCTATTTATGCAAAAAAGATTTCAAGATGGATCCAGATTTCCCAAAGTGAATGGCATGTGGTCCGTTGATTGTTTACGAATCAGAATGTGTTCCGGTTTCATTGTGACACACAAAAATAAGAAGAAAAAAAACTAAACAGGTGCTAACTACTAAACGGGGGCAAAGATGCAATCATCGATATTCTTTGACAATTTGATCATCTGTTCGAACTGATGAGGCCAGATAGTCATTTACCTCTTCTGGAATACCTCCATGTACTAGCCTTGTTTTATAGTGTTTGAACTCCCCGAGCATCAAATCAACATACCTGTCTAGTTCAAAGAGTTTAGTCCGATGTGCCAAGCAAACTGGTCAGAATATAGTTTACGAGCATCAACCAGTACTGAATTTCTAAATCTTAACTCAGTAAATAAGTAGGCAGCTTGCAATGATAACTTTGTAGAACACGAGCACTCTATCAGAATACTTCCGAAACACTATGAACATCTAAATAGTTTAATCTTTCATGATCAAATTGAAGTTGCAGGTACATATAACGAACAACTAATGGAGTGTAACTGAATGAAGTAACATACCCATTATGCTCAACTCCAAGCTCCTTGACTTCCCATTTAGAATTAGCAATACGGTCTACATATCTACAAAATCAGTTAAAGATTGAATCCACCATATTGATTGAATTCACAGTATATAAATTTATGTAACGGAGGTCAGTAAGAATAAGAATAGAAGCACAAGCGAGGAGAAAGATGCAATCCATCTAAGAACTTTCCTAAGTAGATCAGCAATTTACCCATTAACATGCAGCAGTATCCTCGCAGTTGTCCTATGTAAGTGCTCTGACAGATCAGGTACGGAACCAACCTGGAGAATCATTCCACTTAAATCAACTCCTTCGGATATATTTGCTACCACATATAGAACATAAATAGTTTTGACTAACATATATGTTTGAGAAATTAATATCACAAAGGAATACAGTGATACTACTTATAAATCATGATCATCCTGCACAAGCCTTTATTTTTTAAGAGGCAAACGTTGTTCGATGCTAGATAGGTCTATGTATAAACAGACTGTATGTAATATTATCAACAGCACAACCAAATAAGGCAAAATATTTCCGGCTACGCCAGATTTTACAAGAAATCAGAACTGAGAGAGGCACATACCAATTGACCAAAGAAATCTTCAACCAGAGAGCCATTTCTTGACATAAGCATCGATTGGAGATGGGCTTTTGATTTATGCAGTATTCGAGCCACAAGAGAAACAGTGTCCACTGCAGCACATCTTTCCTATAAGTGATTATCATGTGTTACAGAAACTTTTTTAATTATAGCTGCTCTTCTCTTCTCATACTTGATATATGAAATAAGTAAAAATAATTGAGTAGGGAATGGTTATCTTTAGGTTTACTAGACAAAACACTATTAATTGTAGTCTTCAGATTGACAAAACCTTAGCCCCCAATTATACCTTGAGACTAAAAGATGTGCCTGATACGTGACCAGATGTTTTTAAGGGACTCGCTGGAGTCACGTCCGCAAGACTATGAACTGTGTTGGGGAATGAAAGTGAAGAAGATGGTGATGATGAAAACTGAGGCTTTATCCATTGCTCACACTCTTGTGATATCCGGGATAAGCAGCTTTTCAAACGATCTGCATTTCAAAAATTTGAAATATATTTTATGTTGAGCAAAATGATTTTCCACAGATATCGTAGCGCCTTAAAAGATATACTGAAGCAGGTAGGAAACAACATTATATACAAAGAGGACCATCAAACAACCAGTTACTCACGATTGGAAGAGTCGGCAACTCCTTTTCCACTTGAATTCGTATTTTCTTGACCAAATACTTGATACACGAAATAGAAGAAGACCCCAAACAATTGGCATATTCCCTACAGAACTCCAAACATGTGCAAAAGATACTTTAGAAATGAAATCCAAGAAGAACAGTAAAGAAACCTGCAGAGTTCATACAATTAGATTGGTACCTTAAAGAACTCGACATTAACAATTTCTAGTTTCTGTATAAGCCTGGCGTACTTATCCATTGACCTATACGACAAACACAGTTGTCACAGTTCAGTTTTTTTAAAAGTGAGCTGGGGAAAATATGTGATCACTCTAATTTCAAGCATTTGCTGAACCGCATATTACCTTAGAAGACAAAGCGAGGATCCTGTTTGGGATATCAAATCATCATTAATACTGATATGTGAAGAAGATCTCCTTGATACGCTACGTGTAAAACTTCGTCTTGGAAGCTGACTATCCTCGTCAATATAGTCAGCATGTAGGTCTTCGTTTTCATCTCCTGAAACAGGACTACCTCCGTTAATGCGTTTTGCATCTCTTATCCTGGGATTTACAACGTCCTCGTGAATACTATCGTTCCCTTCAGAATCTCCTGAAGCAGCTCCATTGACAGAGGAGTAGTCTTGGTCTTCTCTATAGTAAGTTAACTTTGCTGAGAAAGGGTTTCCACTTTTCAACCAATATGAGAATACACTCTGGTTCCCACTATGATCAATCGAGTCATTTGACTTATTCGATTGAGGGAATCTGGAAGAACCAGAGGCACTTCGGGAAGACATAATAAGGGGAGCCCCATCCCCCACAAGACCGGAAAAATTAATAGCTTGCACAGTACCAGGTGACAGTTTCGTCCACGTCTCCTTCTCCAGGACCATTTTGAGCGCCTGTTAGGGAGAAAAACCAAACAAGGATTTTACCTTCGGATATAATACAGGAGAGTTGACGCATGAAAGTAACTAGATATGTGGTATTGGCAATGACAGTCCAATTGACATTATGAATCTGCACTTACATGCATGCTTTGCCTATGAAATGCAGTGAAATAATTTTCGCATACACCCTTTAGCTTCTCCCTAAAATCAACAACTTCAAAACCACAGAACGCTTCCCCAGCAAGGATAAAGACGCTCAGGTCTTCATAATTTTTTTAGGAACTGATGTATACTTGTTGAAGAAGCAGCTGGGGATGAGAGAAAAACTGAGACACGGCTTGTTGTAAGTTGCCAAAGATTTCTGCGTCCTCTTTGCAGAGTTTCTGAAACAAAAGCAGTACTCTCTTTTCGTAGATAATACCATGGTGACTCGCCATTAGATACTGTATCTCCAAAATCCCTAGAGTCGCCTATTGCACTATTAGACGATTGCTTTACGGGACTGGAGGTTTCTCTTCCACCAGACTCTTCAGCAGAATTGGTACAAGGAGGTACGCTTGCTGAAATCATGGCTGACGAGATACCACCGTCCTGTGGGTCGCAAGAAGTATCTGAGATTGAATCAGTTTTTTGAGTTGTTGCAGAGGTTGTTGAGATATAGCTTTCTACCTGTTCCAGTTCAGAAGCTTTGCCCTTAGAAACCATTATAGATAACTAAATGAGACTGACGCTGACAAAATACAGAAAATAACCTAAAGAAAATTTGGCAATGATTAAGATACCGAGCACAAAAGCCATCAAAGAGAGGATACTGTGACTCATTATCTTTCGAGCCAATAGGAAAGTAAGTAACCGTATATCTTACTAAATCGAAGAACTTATCAAAATTCCTGAACAACCACTTCCTTGACATGGAGTGCTTAAATAGAGGTAAAAATAACCCACATAGTTTTATGTTCAGTAAGAAATCAATTAATAGCCAAGACTTGAATACATTTACATAACTTCCGAGATCAAACACATCAATAAAGCAGGTAGAGTTCTACAGACCACCAAACTAAACAAACACACAGAGCCACAAAGGAGTTCAAGACTATGAAATCTGACAACGGACGCTGTAGCACTGAAATTAGAACAGGGACTGTTTAAAGAACTTGGAAATGTAAATACTAATTAAAGTAGGGAATGGAACCGACCTTCTTTTCTGGAGCGAAATTCATTATCTCATGGTACGAATATATTAACTGAAATAGCACAGCGAGTGTTCTCAAAAGGCATTGCCTAAACTTGGATTCTGGTGTCTGAAGACATAAATCGCTGTATGTAAGTCTGAAATCAATGTAAATAAATCAGCAAGAATATTAGAAGTGATTGTTAGGTACTGTAATAGACTAATAGGTACCAGAAAACTCAGGAACATAGAACATACCTACTAAATTGGGTGGTAGCACTGCTATCCTACAATAAAAAAATAATTCACAAGATCAACAATCTGATTGGTTTTGACATTCTGATCTTTTTAAAAAACACTCATTTCAGTGCTCAGTAGAATGAGGTAAAAACGAATTTCCGCATATGGCAAAGATTGCATGCAGAAGATCTGAAAATAGATCATAACGTGTAAAGAAACTCTAACCATCTTGCATCTTCAAAATATGAGTGAATTCATCTTTTCAGAAAACCACACTTGCTAAGCATTCAAAGATCTATATACTTAACATATATTACTATTTTCAATTGTCTTCTTTCATGTATCTGCTAGGGTGAAAAGTGGCATCTAAGCAACAAGGGAAAACGATTGCGCCTTACACTAGAAAAAATAAATAAATAAATAAATAATTGCACAACACACCAGCTAGCTCAAACATCCAAGCATGCACCTCTACATCCACTACCTAAACATAAAGTCTATAGGAGCCACAATTGAATATCTGGCTCACATACCTCCCCAACAACGGTCTTTAGCACTGAGTGCGTTTCTGAGATAACTTCTTGCATAAAGAAGCTCTGTATCTTCTCGGCGAGACCAGAGACATCACCGATCAGTGCATAGGCGTCAAGGACCTATTAGTATGAGCACATACAACGTTAGGTATTGCCACTGAAGCATATTTCTAGTTCTCCAACTAAATTTAATGCCAAGAATCCAATCTTTTTTTACACTAAATGTTGAAGGAGAGAGATAAACAAGAGAAGGACTTGGATTACTAACCATTACATAACTATCTTCTTTGAACTCTTGGCAAACGCCCAACAAAAGTGAATCCAGCTTATGAAGAGTTCTTCCTAGCCACATCTTGAAAAGAGTATGAAAAGCTTAAACGACTGAAAAATAAAATTATGAGGACAACAGCTGGTCATGAATAAGTCCTAACTACCTCAACACCACGGGTCATCTCCTGGATTGCTGAAAACTCAGATAGACTGTCAAGAAGCTGCAAGTACTCAGATAAAACTTGAAATGCCTACATAAACGGAATACATTTCCTGGTATTTTGTTCGTTCGAGCATAGTATCACCACAATTCTTATACGAAAAAAAAAAAAAAGTAAACATACCTTGCAATAGTTTTCTTCGTCAACAAGGTCTTCAAGACTTGACTGCATTACTCTTGCATAGCGAAGATCGGTTAATATAGGAAGCATGTCCTGCAAGTAGAGTAAATTAAACATTTATGCAATTCTAATTACAAGGTTTCTAGAGAAGCAAAAAAAAAACAAATAGAAAAAAAAAAGTCTTCACAATATTTATAAGATAATCAAACGCTTGGATCCGTGTCCTAACAGTATTAGCCAATTGCTCATAGGCGATATTACAGAATAAATTTGTACATAAACTTCTGAGCATACTAGCGGAGTTTCAGCAGGAAACTATAAAGCATGGACAAAATTTCAATAAACAGATCAGTGGAGGCTAGATGTCTGAAATAAATAGGGAAGCCTACCAGAAGAGCTTGTTTCTTTGTGGAATGAGTGTGTACAATAAGATCTCTTGAAGCCTCATTCATGGAAGAAGTCAAATTCCGTCTTCCATTCTGGCAATAACACACAAAAACGGTCAAAACCAAGGCGAAACCAACAACATGCAAAAACAGAAAATGAAACAATTGCTTGGCTTTAGTAAATTTAGAACAATTCCTCACCTTGCAGATGACATTTGCAATCTTCAAATCTTTCTCCAATTCTCTAACCAAATTCATCCCCTTCACTAACCAAAAGTGAATATTAGCATTCACAAAACGGAACACATATGGTCTTCCCAGTTGACATCAGTTCCTCTTAAGAGGAGGAAGAAAAAAAGACGAGTCTTTACAAATCTAGGTACTCACCCATTACTTGATGATGCTCCATAACATGATGCGACAGATCTTCTGCAACTCTATCCAGCTGCACCAACCTCAATGTGGCCTATACAATAGACAAACCTTTTGAAACTTACCAAACAGAACATCCGTCCCGGTTCTTATTATTTCAAGATAGACGCATCACATTCCACCAATGAGCAAACAGAACAAAACTAACACTTAACACCAATTAGTCGAGAAAAGAGTTGGTACCTGCTTCTCAAAATAAGCAAGTTCACTTTGATCATCTGGAACATTCTCCAAAATATGCCTTACTGGATCAAAGTCCTACATAAGAACACAACAACGAAACGAGGTTTATCAGCTTAAGGGCATCTCCATCCCCACTCCATAAATTACTCCAAAATGGAGCGATGAACAAAATATAAAATATTACTCCATTTATGGAGTAATGCTTTTATTATTTATTTTTCACTCCATTATACTCAAAAATAAAGTAAATAAAGTAAGTTTTGGAGTGCGGATGGAGATGCTCTAAGCCATGAAATTATATATATCCACCAATTTCACTGACACACACCTCTTGATAGAAGCCTTCTTCAAGCACTTCAACTTCTTGAGGAGGAGGTCTGTTACCATATATGAAACTAAGCTGAGTAGCAGTAGAAGAGATACTCAATCTCTGATCAGGATGAAGTCCAGCCAAAGCACGAGCAACAGCAGCAGCAGCCGTAGCACGTGCGGGAATCTACACAACAACAAAAAACAAAGCTCTTTAATTTTCTCAAATTGAAAGCAAGAGTGAAGCTACCTGAGGGCGATCGGAGTGTAAGAGTGCGAGGGATTTAGCGGACTTGACAGAGCTCAGGAACTTTTCGCCGAAGTTGGAGAAACCCATGCCTCCTTGGCCTGGTCGAAGCCACCAAGGTCGGTTAGATCGGCGCCATTGAAGAGATTAGGCTGCATGTAGATCTAAATCTAAAGGGGAAGAAGTTCTACAGACTCTTGAAACCAACCATCAGAAAATGTATGTGTACGGATCGAGGAAGAGGATGATCTCGAGTTTATATATATATATCATAGTTTTTATTAAATTAGCTATCAAATTGATTAGTAGTGCATAATATATATTTTTTATTTTTTTATTTAAATAAAATTTACGGAATTATCTAATATAATTAAAATACATATGATAATTATTAATTTTGAATAATAAATTTTTGATAATAATTTTATATCCTCTATCATTTTTTATTTATATTATTAAAAAAATTAAACAATCACGTTAACAATAAATGAAAATCTATATTTTTCTCTTATATGTTATATTTTAAATTTTTTAAAACTATAATAAATTACTAAAATTGTTAAAAGTCTGAAAACGAAAATTTTGTAAACAATAGTTTTACTTTTTGTTATAAAAAATATAAAGGATCATAAAATCTTATGAATATGAAATATCATTTTATATATATATATATAATATAGATATTCACATTATATATATATATTGTTTAAGTTAAAGTATATATCATATAATAATACACAAATAAGTTAATTTCGAAATTTACATTGAAAAAGTATTGAGACATAAATATTTTAATTTCAAAATTTGCAGTAATTTTTTAAAATGATTATAGATTATTAAAACTATTAAAAATGTCACAATGAAAATTTTGTAACTAATAGTTTAAGTATTTTGTTACCATAAATATATAAATGATAATAAAATCATATGAGTGAAAACTAGGAAATTTCAATTAAATATTCATATTAAAAATTTAATGTATATCTATATCAAATCATTGAAATTTTAAATAAATTCTTGCTTTGATTAATGTATTTTTATTATGTGCTTATTTCAGTTTATTTATATATAATATTTATTTATTTCTCAATTATTTAGTATATATATATATATATGTTCATTCCGCAAAACTTAACCGAATGGTGAGTATTTTGGATAATATACATATTCAAAAATACTAGCTATAAAATAGAGTTGTTTAGGTCAATAAACATAAAAGAGATAGTAATTAGGTAATGATCCAACCGTTTATCTAAATTATGTATATGGGATTATGGATAACATATGATAAGACATTTACAAAACTATCTTTATGTATGCATATATCCTACAAAATGTGAATCGTGTATTGATATATTATGCACATGTGGGCACGAATGAAATATTATCACACTTTTTTAGTATTTATAATTTTCTTTGTTTCGTACGATTCTCAAATTTTTAGATTTACTCTGTTTCGATAAAATACAAACATTTGATTTTACGAATATCAAGAAATTTACAGATATTTACGTATATTTATAGATATTTTATCTATTCTTAAATACAAATAACTCTTAAAAAAATATACAAGTTTGTCGCAGCACACAAACTATTCAATGTTGCCTGAATTGATAACATTGTGATTAACAGTTAAGGATATATGTCAACTTTAAAAGAGGTTGAACCATAAAAGTATAACTGACAAACAGAAAATATAATACATAAAAGGTTTGAGCATGTTCGAAAATGATATGGAAGACGAAAAAAATAATTAACATAATCTACAACATCTAATTATATTAATATCTTTAATTTTATTTTTAGTTTATGAAGATGTATACCTCAACGACTATGCCTTAATTAAAAATAATCTACAACATCTAATTATACTAACAATTAACGAATAATGAATCGAATCAAATTTAACGAATACCTTGTCTAAATAACAATAACCGGATATCTTTGAAGTTTACGATTTAGCTAAATATAGTTATGCTTCACAATATATAGTTACATAATATGATTCATAGCTAATTGCACTATTGCTAGTTATATTGTGTATTATCAAGTTAATAATTTGAATATTTTTTAGAAATTGCATCTGTGAAAAGAATGAAATTTGAAATTACATATAATTTATTTTAAAGTTTTGGACGGTTTTGCTTATGATTATCAGTTAAGTGGGTAATTGACGATCAATGGCGAACCCAAGATTGTTCTTGGTTGGGTTATGGTGAGACTTTATCACTAATTAAATGGGGTCAACATGAATTTTCATCATTTTATTACTAAGAATCAATGTATCTTAAGCAAAAAATACAGTTTATGTACGACCTTTCTACTCGATCGAAGGGTTAAGTATGAATTTTGTTAACTGTAAAACAAAGTTATATTAATTAGAGTTTAGGATATTTAAGATCAAGACTCTGATACAATGTCAATAAAAAGAATATGCTTTCTTATTTATGGTTATCGTAGACAACAAGTATACATACACAGTCGAACGATGGTTTAACCGTTAAACCCTAACGGGTCCAAAGTACATATCTCGTAGCCCAATATGTCACATATTCCGTTATCACAAGTTGGTTTCCCTTCCAGTTTAGTTCTTTTAAATCTTTATGATCTGATCTTAGTAAGAACCATAAGATTGATTGTGCTGCTTGATTAAGGTTTCCTTGGATACTTGACATCTATGGAAATCAAGAAACTCCTTATGTTTTGACCAGAAAAGGATTGCAGTTACAGCTATCTTTTCCAAAGCCTCAGAGGATTTTACTGTATGGTTAAACCTCCTTCAAGTGAATCTGGATCCTGCAAGCCCCTTCGGAGGTGAGTTACGAAGCCAATATTGTAGAAACCCACCCATGAGTTCAATTAAATGTAATGCTAGAAATAGAACTTGCAACCATAGGATGGGCGGCAAAAGATCTACAAACTCTTCACTGGAACAAAGTGATTATAGAAATCTCCTCCATCCAAGTTTTGGAAGCTCTTAACAAGCCACACATTCCCTAGTTTTTCCAATGTTATTTCGCAAACAGTTCACATGCTTGAACCAGTTTCAAAGTTGTGGCAGATGTCATGAACAGAGTAGCAAAAGAGATTGCTCTTAGCGTCACCAAAGACAAATGGTATCAATATTATGTTTGCTCAGGGCAGAGGGCTGAATTGGTTAGCTGACCTCATTCGTGGAGACGCTGAGTTCACTTTATCACCATCGTCATCTTGAGCCAACAATGTACCCTCATTGCATAGTTGCTCCATGATCTGCGTTTCAAGAATTTTCCCATATGTTGTGGTTTTAGATGTTTTTCGCACATACTACTATTTTAAATTTGATTACTCACTGTTATTTTTCAACAAGTCTTTTGACTTGGGTGCCATTCTTTTAAAACTAGAATTTGACCAGCACATTCGTGCAGGTTTTTGTTTATTTTATAAATGTAAAACTTTGATATTAATGTAAAAGTTCTAAACAAATAATTTACATTTTAGTATTCTATATTGTGTAACACTATAATCTTATTATTTATCTTTCTTATCAGACATTATTTTATGATAGTATATTACTTTTGTTACTAAACTAATGCACTACCGTATAAAAAATAGTTGATTTTTTTTGTTAAATATTTTTATATTTTTTCAACCTATTTATTATAATTAAAAATATTAAAAATTTATGTTTAACTAGATTTATTATTAATATTTTTAATGAATTATTAATTTTTAGAGTTTTCTAATAGCATATTTGTGAATAACACATGAATGAAAGGTTAGTTATATATTTATATTTTGTTATAATCATTTTAATAATTGTATTTTTTTGTCTAAAAAAAAGATAATATATAATTTTAGATATGAAAATTTAACAAATGTTGACAATTTTATTTTTTATAAAAAAATGTACAAATTTTAACACTTATTTAACAGTGAATGATATTTATTTATTTATTTAAATGAAATTATTTTTAAAAATAATTAAAAATAGGTTAATTTACTAATTTAATAAAAAATTGTTATATTTATTTCATATAGTACTTCTATTTTAATATAAATAAACTATAATTATAAAATTATAAAAGATAACAAATAATTTTATTCTTGTTTCTTAAATTTTACTTAAAATTAATTTATAATAGTATTAATTATGAAATTAAATAATGCATTATTTTATAAAAAAAATATTAAAAGATCAATTAGATTTTGTTAGATTTTCCTCAATTGATTTTGTTTGAACTAAAAATAATTAAATTTATAGTTAAAATTGATTCATTAAGATTTAAAAAAATGATATATATTTGCTTGATTAAAGTAAATAATTATAAATGTCATAATAATAAATTAATAAAATGGTACTACTATGACATTTGCCTAGTAGATTTTTTTTGTAGTCTCTTTTAATAGAGAAGATTTATATCAATGACAAAAAAAATGGAAGTGTGATTTTTACAACAAATAAACACTTGAAAATAGGAGATTGAAAAGTAAAAGGGAAATTTCTCAAATATATATTTTTAAGCTTTTGTCACAAAAATAGACATTAAAGAAAAAATGACCAAAATAAATTTTTTATTTTGAAAATTTTAATATTTTTTTTAAATTTTAAACTTCACATCCAAAACTCCACTCTATAACTATAAACCATGTGTTTAATAAGTTAGTTAACTCAAGCGGTATATATATATATATATATATATATATATATATATATATTATTTAATAAAGTTTATTTTAATTATTTTTTTCTTTAAAATCTATTTTGGGCAAAATTCTTTTAGTTCTTATCTTAGGCTAGGTTCCACGGAAGCTTCGTTGGACGTCTGCTTCTCGATTCAGAACCGGAATCGAAATCGGAACCTTGTGGAAGCTTATAGAATCTCGCTTCCAAAATGCTTCTAAAATATCCTATTTGAAAACACATTGGAAACTTACGATTTCGTTTTGAAAATTCCACTTCTATGTTTCCACATGGTTTTACTTCCGCATACCCAATTTCGATTCCATGTAACATAGATCTTAGAATATTCTTCAAAAGTAAATTAAATTTTTTAATGGACAAATATCACAATGGAAGATTACATCCTTTCGAGTAAAATAAAATCAAGTTAAAACCCAGAAAAAAAAAGAAACAAGATCAATTGTGGAAAAAAATCACCCAAGGGCACATATTAGGCAAATATAATATTAAAAATTATTTTTATGCACTAAATTTTTTTATTAGAGATATAACATATATATACATTCTATTGTGTTAGTTACTTATGAAATATTAAAAAATAATAATTAGATAATAGTTTTTATAAACTTAATTTATTTATATTTCATAATTATAATATAAAATCATTAATTTTAGTATAAATGAATAAATAATTTCTTTATATAATTAAGTAATTTTTAGTCATATATTTTATATTTAATATATATATATTATATTTGGATATATATTTTCACCACGTCACCGTTTCCTCTTTTTTAAAAAAAAATTTTGCTTTTACTTTTTCTGCACGTTTCTGATTCGACATATCCGCTTTCGATTCTACGTAACATAGATTTTAAAATATTCCTCAAAAATAAATTACAGTTATCTTTTTTTTTTTTTTTGTAACACTTAAATTACAGCTATCAATGAACAAATATCACACTGGAAGATTACATCCTTTCGAGTAAAACAAAATCAATTTAAAACCAAGAAAGAAAAAATAGAAAAAAGAAACAAGATCAGTTGTAGAAAAAAATCACCGGGGGCACATATTAAGCAAGTACAGATCACGCTCTATCTGGGGGCAGAGAGTGAGATTTGGATACACTTGACGAAGATTTGCTTCCGTTCACATGCTCCTCTCCCCACTCATAAATATCTCCACCGTCACCACTCTCTCTCTACTCTCTACAGCCAATTCTTATCTCATAGAGAGAGAAAGCGCGGGTTCCTTGATTTGAAGATTCACAAATGGCGAACGTAGCTAATAGAGTGGATCTCGACGGCAGGCCAATAAAGCCGATCACGATATGCATGATCGGCGCCGGAGGTTTCATCGGCTCGCATCTCTGCGAAAAGCTCATGACGGAGACTCCTCACAAGGTGCTCGCGCTCGACGTTTACAACGATAAGATCAAGCACTTGCTCGAGCCGGATACTGCTGAGTGGACAGGTCGGATCCAGTTTCACCGCATCAACATCAAGCATGATCCCAGGCTTGAAGGACTTATCAAGATGGCGGATCTGGTAAGCATCGAGATCTGAATCCGTTTCTCTTTGATTGTTCAAGATTAGTTTTGATCTGTTTGTGTGTGCTTTGCAGACTATTAATCTTGCAGCGATCTGTACTCCAGCTGATTACAATACGCGTCCTCTTGATACTATCTACAGCAACTTCATCGACGCGCTTCCCGTTGTATGTGTTTCTTGCTTTAGCTTTTTGTTTGCAGCAGTTCATAGAATATAGTGAAGCTTAATAGTAGTTGATTGGTTAATGTGTTGTTGGTGTATGTAGGTTAAGTACTGCTCTGAGAGCAAGAAGCGTCTCATTCACTTTTCTACCTGTGAAGTTTATGGCAAAACCATTGGAAGCTTTCTTCCCAAGGGTCATCCTCTCCGTGAGGTCAGACCTCGCTTTCAAATCTCTAACATCACTCTCACCAATGAATGTTCTGAGGAACTTGTTAATTTTTTAAACTGTGAAATACTCAGTAGATCTTGTTGATATTCTTTTTGTGTTCAGTTAAGAGTTTAGAGAACTAGTTTATCCAATTTAGGCATGTCTGTGATCTTGAGTATGTAGAAAACATGGTTTCTCCACCTTCATTGCTTACAAATGTTGACAGATTTTGTGTGTTGTGCTCTGTACAGGACCCTTCTTTTTATGTTCTTAAAGAAGATGTTTCCCCTTGCATATTTGGTTCAATTGAGAAGCAAAGGTGGTCATACGCATGTGCAAAGCAATTGATTGAGAGACTCGTTTACGGTAAGTATTTTCTAAAAGACGACATGTATATATAATGTGATAAGAACCAAACGGTTTTCACTTCGCTTGTTTCTTGTGACAGCTGAGGGTGCTGAGAATGGACTGGAGTTCACCATTGTAAGACCTTTTAACTGGATTGGACCTAGGATGGATTTCATCCCCGGCATTGATGGTCCTAGTGAAGGTGTCCCTCGTGTTCTCGCCTGCTTTAGTAATGTAAGTACAAATCCGTGTCTATATCGAATGTTATTGTATGCAAGTTTGTGAGCTTGATGCATTGCTATCTTCCAGAATCTTCTTCGCCGTGAGCCTCTGAAGCTTGTGGATGGTGGAGAATCACAGAGAACGTTTATCTACATCAAGGATGCCATCGAAGCTGTTCTTTTGATGATCGTGAGTTCTATTTGCTAATACAATCCTTTGTGAGTTTTCGTTTACAAACTGTTAACATGCAGTTGACATTGTGTGTTGTGTGGTTCAGGAAAACCCGGAGAGGGCAAACGGGCATATATTCAATGTAGGCAACCCGAACAATGAAGTCACAGTAAGACAGCTAGCGGAAATGATGACAGAGGTGAGTAAAGATTGGTTTCAAAGCAGCAAAAAAGAAAGAGTTAAACATTTGTTGTGTCTATTGGTTCTGAAAATGAAATAAATGTTTCAGGTATACGCAAAAGTGAGTGGAGAGATAGCTATAGAGAGCCCGACGGTGGATGTAAGCTCAAAAGAGTTTTACGGGGAAGGTTATGACGACAGTGACAAGAGAATACCAGACATGACCATCATAAACAGGCAACTGGGATGGAACCCGGAGACATCTCTGTGGGACTTGCTGGAATCGACCTTAACCTATCAGCACAGGACATATGCAGAAGCTGTGAAGAAGGCAACATCGAAACCAGTAGCTTCCTAAAATGTTACAAGTCCCCCGCAATTATCGACACACTCGTTAAAGACGCATCACATCGTTTTGGCATTCGTTGAACTCATTTCGATTCTTTTCTTCTTTTTTTCACACCACAGACTGTTTTTGTTTTACCTTCTTTTTAAGAAAATAATATAATTACAGTTGTTCGTTCCAAGTAATACCGTCTATTATTTGTCCACTTTACAAATTGGTTTCTAAACTTTCTTTATTTTTATATCTACCTTATAAACATGCTAATAATTTAATCAAACAGTTTCTATTTATTAATTTGCTAACTGGAAGAAATTTTAGGTCAAAGCTTAGATAAATCCCATAGATACCCATAAATCTAAATTTGTCCCAGGAGTGGGCATTTCAGTTTAATAATGGATTCGGTTTGGATTCGGTTCGGTTTGGTTTATTTAGGTATAAGATAACTTTAACCAAAATCAATCGAAATGAGTATGCATTGGTTTGTGTTTGGTTTGTTTTATGTTGGGTTCGGTTTTATTTTAGTTTTATTTGTGTTTGTTCAGTTTAGTTGAATTGATTTTTTATTTTTGTTCGATTTCAGTTACAAAAATATAATTTATAAAAACATAAAAAAGTTATTATTTGACACTAAATCATTATTTTCTTCATATTTAAACGTAAAACAAAACGGCATAAGAAAAATATAGAAGATATAATCCAATAATTGAATTTTATTATCTTCAAATCAAATATAAATAACATAAATATTTTTTTTGGTTTTGATCTTAATATATGATATTCATATTTTTTATATTTATTCTATTCATAAAAGTAAAATGTATAAAATTTTGTTTAGCTGTTTAGGTTAAATGGTTAAATATAGTATTAAATTTTAATATTATTAATAAATTTAATTAAAAACACTTTTATTGTTCAGTTTAGTTCGACTTAAAACCAAATCAAACCAAACCATTTAGATTGATAAAATATTATATCAAATAGTTTAAATATATGTTTGAATTTGGTTTGAATCGGTTTAAATTTGATTGGGTTGGTTTGGTTCGATTTGAGTTTTTTGTCCACTCCTAATTTTTACCACTGCAAGCATATAATGGTTCTTGTTAAATTTAAGAATTGTTTTTGTAAATAAGTAATTTTAAAATATTATTGGCTCCATGTAAGTGTACGGATGTTAAATAACTCATGCTATTTATAAGACCAAACAGAAATATTCTTAATAAAATATTTAGATTTTTGCATAAATGTCAATGATTATTTTTTCTAAATCACAAATTAGATACATGTTTTTTTATATTAGATTCTATTTAATAAAATAGATATAGTCGGCTAATTATCCCAATACAAAGTAAACAAAAAAACGTAGAGACCTCAACTATCACTCTCTGTATTAGATGAAGGTTTAGTGACTGGCAATATCTCTTGAATCTGGTATTTACTATAGATTAACCAGAAATTTACTCTATAAAATTGTAAAATGATCAATAACAGAATATACTATACCGAAATTCCAAAATAAAGAACCGATGGAGTATTTTTGCCTATATGATTATACTTGGTCTAGTATTGCAGCAAGTTTTGAGCAGAACGACCGTTCGTCCACATTGTACCCGTTTAAAGCAAAAAGCATATCATTACCATTCATGTGAAATTAGTAAATAACAAAAAAAAATACTTAATTTAAAACCATTGACAACAAAAAAATATATTTGATAGATTTAACAATCCAAAATCCATAATCCTCACAAGTAACTCAACCACTCACCAATAGGGAATACTATCAAAATTTTATATGAAAAAATGTGACTTGGCGGCCCCTTCTAGTTTCTTTTTGGAGGATGAACACCACCACATTTCTGCCCCTTATGCCCTCCTGCACAAATCAGTTAAAAACCAACCATTAAACCAATTTTCATATTCAAAGTTATGAGCTTCTATATCTCAATCTTAAGTTTTAGTTTACCTGATGGCTTCGGCTGACTTGCAACTTTGGCTTTCTTGTTGTTGTTGTTGTTGTTGTTCATTGCTCCACCATTTGGTCTCTTCTTGCTCGGAGGCTCAACCTATGATTCATTAGATTATTCAACCAAAATTCATAAAAGCTTTTAAAACCTCTCAAGTACAAAGAGACAATTCTTTAGAAAATACCTTCACAGGTGTTTCCTCTTCTTCTTCTGAGTCATCCTCATCCGAACCCATCTAAACCATATAAACAGAACAAAATCACATTTCAGAAATGAGAGCCTTTCAACTTATTTAGTGACTCATTCCTACACACAACTCCTAAAACAACTTTGCACTACTTGTAAGTAAGAAGGTAATCTACCTCATCAGAGTCAGATTCATCTTCAACGTCTGAATCAGATTCACCAGCTCCAACGTTGGCCTTTTGTTCATTCACCCCTTTGACGTTTGATTTCTCCAATTCTAAATAACAATGTCAAAGTTAGGATTTCATAACAAAGCCACAAAGTAAAACTTCAAGACAGTAGAGTGAACCTACCTTTTTGAAACATATCCATGGGAATGTCCTCATCCTCTGAATCAAAATCTGCAAGAAGAAAAAAAAGTTACAAAAGGTTACTTCCATCTTTCAGTACAGTCATAACATATCATCGTAACTCACCAGAGTTGATATCACCATCCATAGGATCAAGGGTCTTGTAACCAAGCAGATAGACACTGGTGCTTTTGCATTCATGTGAGATCTCAAAATCTTGCTCTAACATGAGATCAAGAGAAACTTGAGGAATCTTCTGAGAGAGGTTTCCAAGGAGAAGCTTCTGCTTATCATCAACACCAACCTTGACATAGACCTGAACAGTCTTATCTCCCAGCTTCTTGAACTCACCAATGGCAACCTGAGATATAACAAGACACAACAATCAGCATTAACAGAAGCATCTTTCAAGAAAAGACTTAGATAATTGATACAGACCTGAGAGACATGGATCATATACCCATCTTCTTGCTCAACCTTGATGGGCTTTCCAGGCTTAATCTCAATACCTACATTAGCACATTTGTTCAGACAAAAGCTCACAAAAGATAATTTCTTTTGAAACCGAACACACTATTCACTTTATCACCAAGCTAAAACCCAATTATAACACAAGACATAAGTAATAAGAACAAAAAAGTTCGTGTAAAACTAAGTTTAAGGTTATTTCACAAACAGCATGCGAAGAACAAGGGTTTGTCATGTCGGACACAGTTACGCCGCAAAGGTGTTCGATAGAAGTTATAAAGAGATGATTTCAGAGAGACGTACCCCAAAACTCCATAGCTAGCGAAAGAGGTGGCTGCTTGAAGATGAAGAAGTGATTAGGGTTTAAGAAATGTTTTAAAAAAACGGTTAGGGCGAAGCGCATAATTTATAAGGATGAAGGTAGGGTTTTGAATACAATTTTTTGGGTTTAGCTATTAAATGGGCTTTTACAAATAATGGGCCTATTTAGGATCAGCCTTGTTTGATGTATTTTATATGCATCTACACTCGCAAACAGAACCGTATTATCGAGTAATGTAGAATGGTGTCAGTTGCTCGCTCGGGAGCTGTTGAATAGTGACTTCGAGAGTATGATTAAGAGTTGATTAAGGGATAAAGTAAGGTCGATAATCTTGTTTATATTAGAACTAAATCGATGTGAAATTGGTTATTTGTTCGGTTGATAAAAATCTTTTTTTTTAATAGCTAAAGGGTGTTATAAATAAGACAAAATATAGCTCATTGTCCTCTAATGAGATCACATAGCGTCTGTGACATGTTCAGCTCGCCTTGTCCCTAGACATTTAATGAAGATCACTGTATCATCCATACTTTTCTGACCGGCCAACATGCATGTCGCAAGCATGGGTGCAAGCTCGCCACTCAGACATTTTTTAACTCTTTTTGACGTTTAGCTCTTTGAATTTTGTTTTTTTAATGGGCTTTAAATAAATTGGGCCGTACATTGATGAGTGCGTAACCCACCTCCAAAAGGAGCTATATCAAAGAAGAAAACTGTTTAGAATATTTATTTGACAACTTGACATAACCACACAATACTTAAATCTCACTAACGGATTGTTTCTTTATCCACGTGTGCACTACTCAAAACAGAGATCCATCATCAATCAACGAAAAAAGTGAAAAATGACTAGTTACTACAAATGAGGTAAATAAATATAAAAAAAACCCAAAAACTTTTTTTTAACACCCAAAAACTTCTTATGGAATTTTCTTTTCTTCGAAATAAGTTTATATAAACTTTATTCCCAATGATTATACGTGGTTTGTTTATAGTGTTACAATGAAAACGTGGATGATGAGGAAGAAGGCGACGATGGTGACCAAGAAGTCATATCCATCGGATAACTCCCCAACACACGTAAGAAAGACGTGAACTCCTGAACCTCAGAAAGCGCGTTCTGCGCACGCGCCTCCGCCATGGAAGCCTCGAAGTCAACGTAAAACATATACTCGAAATGCTTCGCCGTCCCGACATTAGCCTCGTCGACAAGCCTGATCGGGACATTATGGTTAGGCCTCGACTCGATCTTCGTCAAGCTAATGTTCCTAAACGCGAAAGCCGAGAGCACCTTAAACAAAACGCACGTGCCTTTCTCGTGCGCGAACACAATACTCGTCTTGAACGGCCGATCCGTCCTCGGTATAATCGGCTCACGCGCCAGCATCACAAAGCGCGTGACGTTACTCGCGTCGTCCTGGATCCCGTCCGCGAGAATCTCCAACCCGTAGATCTCCGCGGCGCGTGCGCTCGCTATCGCGGCCGTGTCGCGGACGTTGTTAGCCGCGATGAACTCGGCGGCTCCGGCGGTATCGTCGACGGCCTCACGCGCGACGTTGAGGCCGAGTTTGGTGAGCGTGTGCTCGCACTGAGCGAGTCCTTGAGGGTGAGAGATGACGCGCGTGAGGAACTCTTTCCTCACGCCGGGGAGAGCGAGGAGGCAGTGATGAACCGGAAGCTGAACTTCCCCGACGATGTGAAGACGGTGACGGAGGAGGAGATCGTAGTTCCGATGAATCGAACCTCCGAGAGAGTTCTCCACAGGCAAAACCGCGCGATCCGCGATCCAAAGCTCAACCGCTTGAAACGCGACTTCGAACTGATCGCAAGGAATCGGTTGGCAGTTAGGATACGCTTTACCGGCGGCGGCTTCGGAGTACGCGCCGGGGACGCCTTGATACGCGACACGGAGGTTAGATCCGTGCATCGGAGCGGGAGATAGATCAGTGATACTAAGCTGCGTCTTCTTCGATTGCTGATTCGGAGCCAAGGGAACGAGATTCACTCCTGCGGAGCCGTTGGTGTAACCGTTAACGGAGGAGAGTAGAGACTCTGATTGTTCCTGAGAAACGACTTTGCTAGAGAGAATGGCCCAAGAGCTTTGCAAATCTGATCTGCTTGAGCCAATGGCGGAAGAGTCGGATCTCTTGCAGCAATGAATGAAGCGTCTCCGGGGGGAGGTTACCGTCGCCGGAGTTTGGGAAGGGCGGAGAATAGGATTGTGAGGAGAGGAAGGGAGAAGAGTTCTCATGATGAAGGATTGTTAAGGAGGGAAGAGAAAGAAGAGTGATGTTGTTATAGGAGAAGAGAAGAAGAGCGTGGAGTGCTCTCCTGCCTCTCACGGTCCTTCACCTACCACCATATTAATACACATTTGTTTTCTTCTTTGTTGTTTTTCAGTTTGGTTAAACAAAAACTTGGTGGTGGGCCAAACCCATAAAAACCCAAAAGGTGTATAGGTTGTTACAAAATTTGATTTTTATGAAAATTAATAATATATCATTTTCAAGATTATCATTTATAGATTTTTATAAACGTACATTTTCTATAAATTAATTTATACAAATTTTTATTTTGTATATTTGTGTAGAAATTTTTATAAACTTTTTTACTTATAATTGAGAAGACTTTGTTGACATGTTATAGAAATCTAGAATATTTTAAAACATTTGATAATGTCGCTAACAAAACACTAGAGAATTGTATAAATAATTTTTCTAATCAGAATTATAAAAAATTATAATCTTTTATTTTATGGATATTTAAAGAGTGACATTTAAGAAAATGGGCATTAAAATTAATACATTTAAAATGGTATTTTTTAAAACCACCCAATATGATCTATCATTTCAAAATTTCAAAATTAATCTTACATTTTAATGATAAATAGGGATGACTCTTTTTCTCTGAAAATTTGTATCAGGGTTGTTGAAATATCAAAATGACAAAATGTATCATCACTAACTGACCCGAACTTATAGCTTAATAGTGTGTACTATTGTCCTTTTTTGTTTCACTACTCAAACTGAAATTAAATTTAATGTAATAAATATCGTGTATAAGAAAAGAAAAGTATGTGTCATTGTATACTTCATATAAGATGTAGAAACAACAAAAGTAAGTATAAGATATAATTTTTTATTTTCTCTCTTATCATCAGCTAACTGTATTTTGGTCGATATAAAATTGGTAAGGGAAAATATTATAGCAATCTACTATTTTTCTTCTTTTGTCAACATATACATCGACCTTTTGTTTTGTAGTATTAAGCACCAAACATTTCCAAATAGCATTTGAGTTCTCTTTCCAAAACTCTTTCAACTGGATATTTTAATACCATTTGTAACAAACTCTTCAAAGTCCACAACAATTAATACTCACCCACCAAAGACCGCCCAACCTTCCTATGAATGAAACGTTAAACAAACCAAAAATATCAATATTATGAGAAATTGGTTCAAAGATTCAGCTTGTGACTCGAGTCCGGTTTGATGGTGCTAAACGGAAGATGAGCTTTTGGACAAAAGATTGAATAAAACTTAGGTTCACCCCTAGGGTGAACCTTTAAATTCACCTCACTTCTAATTACCAATTAAAATGCCACATAGATTAATAAATAAAAAATATTAAATATTTTAAAAAAATCAAAATAGCTTAAAAATAAATATTTTTAAGAAAATAAAAATTAAACCTTAGACCTAAATCCAAACCGTAGACCTTACCCAAATCCTAAATCTTAAATCCAAACCCTAGACCCTAAATCCAAACTCCAAACCCTAAACCCTAACCCAAACCTTAAACCCTAATTCTAAACCCTAAATCCTAAACCCAAACCTTAGACCCTGAACCCAAACCTTAAATTCTAAAACTTTGAATCTAAGCTTAGGTTTAAAGTTTAGGATTTAGGGTTTGGACTCAGGATCTAAGGTTTGGATTTAGGGTTTAAGTTTTAGGGTTAGGGTATAGGGTTTGGGTTAGTGTTTAGAGTTTGGATTTAGGGTTTAAGATTTGGGTTTAGGGTTTAGGATTTGGAGTTTGGGTTTAAGGTTTAGGATTTAGGATTTAGAGTTTGGGTTCAAAGTTTTAGGATTTAAAGTTTAGATTCAGGGTCTAAAGTTTGGGTTTAGGGTATAAGGTTTAGGTTAGTGTCTAGGGTTTGGGTTTAGGGTCTAGGGTTTGGATTTAATATTTAGGGTTTGGATTTAAGATATGATTTGAGTTAATTTTTTTAAATATTGATTTTTAAGTTATTTTAATTTTCTAAAAAATATTAAATGATTTTTATTTATTAATCTACGTGGCACTTTAATTGGTTAGTAGAGGTGAGGTGAATTTAAAGGTTCACCCTAGGGGGTGAACCTAAGCTTTGTTCCAAAAGATTAGGCTACGGCACTCTTATGCTCAAACGCAATGTATCAGAAAAAGAATGAGATATCTGTATTATTAAAATTGAAGTAATAATAGAAATTGTTTGATAATATGGATAATAATAATATTAGAAAAAATTTAGAAACATAAATAACAGTATTAAAAAACTTCAATCCTAATGGTTTTTTATTAATCGTATTTTATTTTGCACAACATAGATTTGTCTATTATTTACTAACAATAAATATTTTTAATATGATAAATAAATTATGAAAAATATATGATACATCTTCTAGTTATATACGAATAATTAAATGATCACATTTACATCATACAACATAATTTGTAAATATAATAATATAAAATTCATTATCGGATAAAAATTATAAAATATAGAACAATTAAAATAAAATACAAATATAAAATTTTAAATAAATAAAATTAGGGCAAATCTCTCAAATAGATCATTTTTGAAGTTTTTGTCACAAAAATAAACCTAAAAAATTAACCAAATAGATTTTTTTTATTTTGAAAATTTTAATATTTTTTTATTTTTTTTAATTTTATACCTCATCTCTAAAAACCCACCCCATAACTCTAAAACCTAAGTTTACACTAGTTAACCTAAGGATTAAATATATATTTACACCCTTTAATAAAATCTATTTTGGTTATTTTCTTTTTGAATGTTATTTTAGGAACAAAAAAATTTTAGATCTATTTTAATCGTTATTTCTTAAAAATTAATACTCCCGATACAGTTTTTTTTGGTAAAAAAATTCATGATACAGTTGCCGTAAAATGGTAATACACCTACAATATATAATGGTCAAACCCTTTTAGTGAACCTTGAGAGGACACGGGAGGGCTCTCTCCAGAGACATCCTTCTGCGTGTGTTCTCTTGGAGGTAGGTAGTGGATGTTCTTCAGATGGGTATTTGATAATTACATTTATTTAAACATGCAATAAATTACCCAAACAAAGCGGTTAAGTATTTAGTAAAAGTGAAAAAGAAATAATTAAATGAAATCTAGTTATAAAAGGATTGATCAGAATAGTCTATATAACTTACAACAACATCCAATTCCAAGTGCTCTGTTCAACAAACAAACTTGCGATCCAAGAAAAAAACTCCAACGTGTTATATAAAACTCATAGAGACTAAAAGATAATCTAATTATTTACCACTGAGTTTTTTTTTTAATTTCAAATGCCAACCCATTTAACCCATCTGAAAAACCTTCCCACCCTAAACGGAAGCTCATAGTCTTTAGCAAGTGCTGGTTCTCTCGTCACAGTCTCACTATCAGACCAAACATAAACCCCACGTTCTTGCTTACTCCCAGGAACAGTATTGTCCAAAACCACGGCCATGATGAACGCAACCACCATGTTCATCGATAACAGCGTGTTCATCACATAGTTCACCTGCACAAAACTCTTCACAAGTTTACTAATATTCTCCTGAGATTTTAATTTTTGAAAGGCAAAAGCGTAAACGTACCCCTTTATATTGGCTTTTGAAGGGTCCATGAGAAGCAACAATGTAAGGTTGGTAATAACTTGGAACAGAGAGGTTCGAGTTTGGAGAAATGCCATACTGTTGGAAGTAAGCAGGGACAGATAGAGAAAAGAATATAGACAACCCCACGATTATGATGTTCCTCGAGCTTCCAGCTTCACTGTAACGTAAGTTTGAAAGACCTAACGCCGTAAACATTGCCCACATAAAGCAAAGAAGAGAAGCAACCATCACTTGAGGTATAGATGCTATAAACCCTCCAACTTTACCTGAGAAAATTATCAAAAAGCTTACGTTAGATCTCTATAATGATGAATCGTATAGTTTACATGTCTCTTTGGAATTTTGAACCGATGCTAGGAGTTCGGTTTTTGGTTTGGCAATCAGGTACTTGAAAAAACAAAAAACAAAATAAATTATAACCAAATTATACCAAAAACCGAACCGAACTAACCAAATTTCAAAGTAAACTAACCAACATAACCGAACCAACCGAATTTAACAAAATTAAACTAAAATATAACCAAAATCAAAAACTTATATAGGATTTATAAAAACCGAACTTTATTTTCGGTTAATTCGGAAGATTTATGCTGAACCAAACTAACCGAAAACCAAACTAAACGAGTTACTCGAACCACCAGGCCTAGTTATATGCATTTGTTAAATAATCAGTAACCACTTACTTACCAACAAGGGATAATATAACTAAAACACATGCGCCTAGCTCAACGACTCTGCGGCTTCCCATTTTGGTCACAGCTATTGTGTGAACGTTTTCGGTTAGGGTGGTTGAACCAGTACCTGTACCCCATAAACCGGCTAGGAGACTTGTCACCCCTTCAAGACCTATAGCCCGGCTCACAACACCAGCCGTAGGAGGCATTGATGCTACTAACAGAGAAGCAGCATGGTACGAACCAACCTGAAACATAAACTGATTAGTAAAAGTGCAATACATTAGTCTTCAAAATTTGTTGATAGAAAACACTAACCGAATCTACTGAAGCAATTATGGAGACTACACACATGACAAGAGACATTTTCCAGCTGAATATCGGCACACCCCATTGCAAGGGGTAAGGAAACCTAAACCAAGGGGCAGATCTGAGGGCATGAGAAGTATCAACACGACAGTACTTCATTCTGGTCATGTATTTTCTGCAGTGGCTCGATACAACGTTTGAGATGGGTACGTCAGGGTCACAACCTTTGTAGGTGTAAGCTCCTGCTTCAGTTAAAAGGAATGCAGCAGCCCAAGTGATTGCAAGACTCAATGGAACCTGTTAGTAAGATGTCAGTCGAAATGAGACGTAGAGTGGGACATGTTAGATGAATACCACATGACCTTACCGCATAAATAAGGAAAATCCGATGGCTTAGAACTGATATTTTCCGGAGATACTGCACCAAAATTGTAAAGTAGTATCATATAGTGTAAAGATGAACCTCAAGCTTAAACTAAAACTTGAAACTAGCATCCGAAAAAGCTTTATTTCTCAAAAGCGGTTGATAGTAACTTCAATAAACTTACAAGAGCAAAGATGACCACAAGTAGTATCTGCACAACACCAATCTCAAGACATTTGCCAGCAAGCGGGAAACCGTAGCTGTAAAAGGAAAGTCCAACTGCAGCTATTGTCGGAGCAACAACAACTGGATTGATCAACCTATTTACAAGGGTCAAAAGATGTTACGAGTATAAGGAAATGCAGCACCACACAAAGTCACAAGAACCATTCGTAGACAACATACCAAATAGGAAACAATATATAATGCTTGATTTATATTATATGGACAGAGGCAGAGGTGTATACCTCAAAATCAGGGACATTATGCCACTGTATCCAAGCACTGCTTGAAAAGCTGAACCAATTATGATTGCACCTTGCAGCTCTCTCATGATATGCTTGAAGTTCTACAGTATTAACCAATACACAATACTTGATGCCAACAAAACTTTTTTTTCAAGACAAATCTATATGAATCCACACAAAGAAGAAGAAAAAAAAAACTGATTTCACTAGGACTGTAGACATCAATGCCACAGACAAACTGACTCATAAGTCTTTTTAGTGACATGACATAGATAATAACAAAAGAGGTTTTGTGTTGTTACTTACATTATTGCCACTCAAACCTTGAAACTCTGGAGAGTTAATGATGGCCAGAGCCGGAGCCAGGAAAACAAAAGAAGGGCCTTGTATCAAAGGAAGTCTAGACCCAAATGAAGTATGCAACAATGTAGTGATTCCACAGACAAAAAGTACAGTGGATACAACATTTGCAGTCTCCTCCTATAATCCAAAAACAAGATAAAATGAAATGCAATCCACAATTGATCAAAGTGGAAGGGACAAAGAGAATCACTTACGTGGGAACCTCCCATAGCAGGAACAATAACGAGTGGAACAAGAATCAATGAACCTAACATGGAGAGGTAATGCTGCAAACCATAGAACCCAATTGGAACTGAAACACACAAAAACAGAAGATGATGAAAAAAAAAACATTATCTTAAACACAAACAGTTACAGATGTGTTGAGTCAAATGTTCTGACATATAAATCTTCAAAGGAATCTAATAATAATTATCTATTATAAGGTGACTGACCAAGTCCAGGAGTATCTCTGAGTCCATACTTCATATGGAGATTTCTAGCCACTAAATCATCACCAGCCATGCTCTGTGGCAGAACCTCCACTGTCTCTTCAATACGGTTCGGTCTCCTAACCGGGTCGCCTGACCCGTTCGCTCCTCCACCATCAGAATCTCTCCGTCTCTTAACCGGAGCAGCGGCAGCAGGAGTAGGTAGTGGTAGTGGCTTTGAGGGTGGCTTCTCATTCTTATTTTTATCAGGCGCACCGTTACCTACGGCGGAGACAGGAGGAGAACGGAGGCGAGGCTGGCCAGCTTCGAGATCCGGCGGGGCTTCTGACTGTGTGGCTCTGGCGGAAGCAGACAATGAGAGTTGACCGGAATGGGAGGCGGTAGTCTCGCCGGAGAATTTGGGACGAAAGCCGGTTCGTTTAGCCCAGGTAGAGGGTGGCATTGCGGAGGACTCTGGAGCGGGAGGCCATGGACCGGGTTTAGGTCCGGGTTTAGGGTCGGAGCTTGACATGAGCTTAGATTTTTTCTCAGGAGGGCATAGTGGAGTTGTCTTTCTAGATCTACAAAAGGAAAATCTCTGTCTCCGGAGAAGAAAGAATGAGACGTTTTTTAAAAACAAAAACAGAAGAAAGAGAAGAGAGACTAAGTACAGTTGTGTCTGAGAGAGAGTGAGAAGTTCCAACAAGTAACAGTGAATGTGATATTTTTTGAAAGAGAGAGACAGAGAGAAAGGTAAGGTCAGGTAAGGGATGATTTTCAGTAATCCACCATTAAAGATTTTGATTTTAACATTTCATCTTCTTTTTTTTCTGTTTACATACTTTCGTGATGTCATAAAATCCAGGTAAGTTTATGTTAATTTTGTTTATGATTCTAATAAAAATCCACTGTTGATAAAACAACAACTATATTCTGCATAAACTTAACGAACGTTTATTTATCTGATTAGCATATGCTAAATTTAAAAAAGGCCAATGCAGCGAAATGGGCCAGACCAGGGCTTAACACTAGCTACCTTTCTTTGATCCACCTTCCCGGGCAGATAAATGTCAATAACCCGGCTTGGATCAAAACACCGGTTCTTACATACGATTGAACCGGGTTTAGTATTTACAATCTCATTGCATTGAACCGGGTCATCTTCTATTCAAAAACGGGTGCGTGTATGGATTCCATATTCAGAATCGCTCGAAGCTAGAGTCTCACCAACAACCCCACTTTGGTCAAAGCTGTGTATCCTCTTAGTGTGTTTCATTGTCTCAAAGACTTGTTCTTGTGGTGTATTTGTTAGGGTTCTGATCAAAATTACACATGGCGTTCTAAGAATTGCAGAAGGAAAGATGGGTGCGATTAGGGTGTATACAGTTTGGGATGAATCAAGTATTGTTTTAAACTCAATGTATTAATTCTAGGATTAATAAAAATAACTCTCTTATTAGCTTAAGAAAATAACTCAAAACTTAAGCTCCCACAAGATCTCTAAAACTCATAAGTTGCAACAAGTATGCATATCTTTATATAGATCTAAAAACCCCTAAACACACTAAACAAACTATATTTCCTTTTTCCTAATCATAACTCAACTAGGATAAGTATAACTTGTTCTTCAAGTTAACTTTCAAGTTTATCTCCAACATTCTCCCCTTTAAACTTAAAGTTAACTTCTTCCAAATTTTGAACTCCAATAAGCTCTCTCATCTTCTTGAATTTGATCCTTCCTAAAGCTTTGGTTAAGATATCCGCCTTTTGCTCATTGCCTGGTATATGTTCCACGTCGACTTGTTCATTCTATATACTCTCTGATGAAATGATGTCGCTTATGTATGTGCTTACTTCTCCCATGAAAAACCGGGTTCTTGGTAAGAGCAATTGCAGACTTTTATCGATTTTTATTGTCACTTTTCCGCATGATCTCCCAGTGACTGGCAATATTAAATCTTGTAGCCATATAGCTTGTTTAGCAGCCTCAGTAGCTGCCATAAACTTAGCCTCACATGATGATAGTGCCACAGTTTCTTGTTTTTGCGAGCACCAGCTAATCAGACAGCTATTGAGATAGAATACATGACCAGTGGTGCTTCGTCCATCATCTTCATCTATGTTATGACTACTGTCACTATACCCTATAAGCTCTATTTTCACATCTCGACGGAAAGACAAACCATAACTTAGAGTACCTTTCAGATACCTTAGTATTTGCTTCAGTGCCGCTGCGTGTGATCTCTTCGGTTTGTGCATATAGCGACTTAGCATACCTACACAAAAGGATAGATCTGGTCGTGTATGTAATAGGTACCTAGGACACCCAATCATTCGCCGGTATCCCCTTTCATCGACATCTTCTTCATCTTGTGCTTTGGACAGCTTTAGCCCAAACTCCATTGGCGCTTGTACGATATTGCAGTCATCCATGCCAGCTTCCTTTAGTATCTTTGCTGCGTATCTTTCTTGCCCAAGTGTAATACCTTCTTCACTTTGTATTACTTCGATTCTTAAGTAATAAGTTAACCTTCCAAGGTTGCTCATCTCGAATTTCTCAGCCATGTTTATCTTGAAGTCCAATATAAGTTGTTGGCTTGAACCTATGACTAGCAAGTCGTCCACGTACACTGCTACTAGGAGTGTATGTCCGTCTTCATGCTTTTGGTATAGTGAAGGCTCTTTATGACATCGTTTGAATGCCAGAGTTTGAAGAACATTGTTAAGTTTTTCATTCCAAGCTCTCGGAGCTTGTTTTAGCCCATATAAGGCTTTGTTTAACTTGTACACTTCGTATGGTGTTTTCTCCGTGAGAACTTTAGTTGATACTCTGTTGATCAAATAGGTGGCGTGTCGCACTGCTTCTCCCCATAAATAGTTAGGTATCATCATGTGCTTCATCAAGCTTCTAGTCATCTCCATAAGTGTTCTGTTTCTTCTCTCTACTACACCATTCTGCTGTGGAGAATATGGAGCAGTCAAGTGTCTTGTTATGCCAGAGGATTCACAGAATTGATTAAATTCTGTAGATGTAAATTCTCCCCCCTATCAGTTCGGAATGTTTTAATACATGCTCCAGTCTCGCTTTCGACTTTTCTTGAATTTTTTAAATTTTTCGAAAGCTTCTCCTTTATCCTTCAACAGTATAGACCACATGTATCGAGAGTGATCATCGATAAGAACAAATATGTAATGATTCCTTGCTGCTGTTGGTGGTGTGATAGGACCACACAAGTCGCCATGTACGAGGCCTAGTATCTTTGTTGCATGATATGAGCTAGCTTGAGGGAATGGTCGTCTTGCTTGTTTACCAAGCATACATGATGCACATGTCTCCTTTTCAATTTTTATTTTCGGTAGTCCGATAACTAGCTTCTTCTTCACCATCGTTTTTAAAGCCTTTGCCCCTATATGCCCAAATCTGGCATGCCATACGATAGACTCATCGTGACTGATAAGTTGCAGACACTTAGTTTCCACGATGTCCATACACACTTTGTACAATCGGTTTTGTGATCGCATAGCTTTAGTAATCAGATTACCATCTTTATCGTGGAGAGTGAGATAATCTCCTCGCATTCTAACATCGCATCCTGACTCTGTGGCCTGACCAAGGCTAATGATATTGCTCTTTAGATCCGGAATGAAATATACATCAGCCAATGTCTTTCTATCTCCTCCCTTGCCTGTAAACAGGATTGATCCTTTTCCTTTAATGTTTATACGAGAATCATCTCCAAATCTTACTTTTCTTGTGATTGTTTCGTCAAGGGTTTTGAAGTAACTACATTCTTTTCGTTTAGGTATACGACATCATGCATCAAGAGTCCTTCGGCTTCATGGGTGTCATCGTCTTTGTTACTTTCATACGCTTCTTGTAGTTTCAATAAGCGATCCGGACAATTTGATGCGAAGTGACCATTCTTATCACATCGGTAGCAAGTGATTTTTGACATGTCTATATCCATGTATGATCTACCACAACCTCGTCCTCTGCCATAGAATCTACCACCACGGCCCCTGTATCCATTGAATTCTCGATTGGTTTGTGGTGTTTCCGTATTAGCATACATTAGTTTGCTTTGGTTTTCATGTCCATCTTCTTCTTCTTCGCATATTCTTTCTTCATAAGCTTTTAATCGACCAATAATATCTTTGAAGCTTGTGTCTTTAAGATCCAAAACTTGCTCGAGAGAAGCTACTATATGTATGTACTTTTTCCGCGGAAGGCTTTGAAGAAATTTTTTAACCAACTTGGTTTCGTCCATATTTTCTCCAAGTGCAGCTGATTTAGATGCAAGTTCTGATAATTTTCCCACAAAGCTATCAATTGTGTCCGAGTCCTTCATCTTTAAGCGATCAAAATCCGCCATTAAGGTTTGTAACCTAGCCTCCTTGACCCTGTCGGCTCCCATATAACGAGTTTTGATAGTTTCCCACACTTTCTTAGCATTGTCGAGGTCACCTACTTGTAGTATAAGTTCTTCAGGTATTGATTGAAAGAGTAGAGCGATGGCCATATCGTTTTTTTCTGCCTCGTCTAATTATTTCTCGATGACATCCCATGCCTTGTGTACTTTAAGAAGGATTTTCATTCGGATTGCCCAGACTGTGTAATTGCTCGAGGTGAGCATCGGGCAATTGATGGAAGACGATCCTCCATCTTTTATTTTCGCCATTGAACTCGATGTTGTTATCTCTCCCATGATTTTGCTCTGATACCAAATATTGTTTTAAACTCAATGTATGAATTCTAAGATTAATAAGAATAACTCTCTTATTAGCTTAAGAAAATAACTCAAAACTTAAACTCCCACAAGATCTCTAAAACTCATAAGTTATGCAACAAGTATGCATATCTTTATATAGATCTAAAAAAACCCTAAACACACTTAACAAACTATATTTCTTTTTTCCTAATCATAACTCAACTAGGATAAGTATAACTTGTTCTTCAAGTTAACTTTCAAGTTTATCTCCAACATCAAGGTCTAAAAGGAGTTATTTTACTAATCGATTTATTTCTTCTTGGCTCTCAATTTGATTGAACTAGATGTTTCAGATACATGGTAGTACGAAATGTCCCAGCGTTGCTGTGATGATCTCATGAGGTTGATCACTACCTACGGAGAGGTTGAAGAGTTAGTATATTGCTCCTTTCCCTAATCTCTTTGTTTCTTCATTTTGGTTTCTTATTTGGTTGATCCATTGGTAGATGTAAACCTATGGACGCAGAAGACTGTGACGAGTTTACTGATGTCTTCTGGCTCAAGTTAGATGAATCTGTTTACTTAGGAAATCGGCTCCAGGTCTCATATCAGTGACAGAAAGGACAAGTTAGAAACAAGGAGGAAAGATGTGCTTTCAAGAACCAACCCTAAGCTTTCTTGTTTCCCCACCTCTAACTCATTGCAACAACAGTAAAGATTGTCTTCTCCGTAGACTAAGAACAAAGGTTAAATTTTTACTTATCAAACTTTTATCATCACATGTTGCAAAGCTAGTCTCGGGTTATGATTAGTAAAGTTTACTTTTGGGTTAGAAAAGCATAGATGGGCTAGCAAAATAAAACTTCACGAATCTATAAATGTCTCATCTTGTGAACAGCAGAACGCCTCCCAAGTCATAAAACCGGTTTAGACCCAAACTGACAGTTTCTCCCCAACAAGGTAAGGAAGATTGTGTAGGAGTATTTTGCGTGATCTTCAATGAATCAAACGGTTAAAACTGTTAGGGAGAAACTCAACAAGGTAAAAGAATCTACTATGTTTGTATATATACGTTTTAGATAATAAACTAAAACATTTTTTTATTGGTGTGGCATTGTAGATTCAGGAAAGTGGTAACCAAAAGAGATTACAACCAAGCAGCCAGAATCTGCAAATAGAACCGGACTTGAAGAAAACCCGAGTAGTCGATAACCGAAGAAGAATCTAACTCATCTTAACAATGCTAAGCTAAAAAAATCCTCTTTAACTTAACATTAATTGTGCTCTTGTGTGATATTTGTTAATACTGAAATATCTTGAATAATTTTTTATTCAATTTCAATTAGAGTAATATTCTAAAATATATTTTTTTTAAAAAAGATTGTCACTAAAACAGATTTTAACAAAAAGAAATGAATAAGATCTATAATATACATTTATTCCTTTTGAGTTAACTAAGCTACACTTAGGATTTAGAGTTATTAGGTGAGATTTTGGAAGTGAAATTTAAAACTAAAAAATAAGATTTTTTTAAAAGAATTAAAATAAAATATTTTATTTTGTAATTTTTTTTATTTTTGTGACAATTTTTTTTATAAAATATAACTTGGAGATTGGATCTTTCAATTATTCATTAAAAAAAGAATAAAAAAAGTTTGTCCGCAAACCGAATGATTCCGGTTTAAGAAATACGGTTATCGAACCGGCAAATCCAATCTCTAGTGAGCGAGTGAGGAGGGTTTACGGAGGATTTTGCAGAAGGAAGAGAAAGAGAAGAGAGATGGGTGCAACGAGGTCCTTAGGCTCCATCATAAGAGCCGCTACCAGAAGAAGTTTGATCTCACCTAAACCTAGAATCTCCTCCCCAAACCCAAACCCTAATTCCTCATCGCCTCCTCTTTGTCAGACTCGAATCGAAGGTTCTTCTCTTCCCAGGTAATATTCGATTGAATGTAAATCTCTGCTTACTTCTTTGTGATTAATGGATTTGAATGTAAAAGGTTTATGCTTCGACGAGAACTAAGCACGCATCAGCCATTTCATAGCGTCGTTGCTGCAGCTTGCCTCGTTTCCAAGCTCCCTTCTGATCTCACCTCTTATGAAGGTAATACCCCCCCCAAAACCTGCTTTTGTTTGGTTTGGATTAGTCTTAACACAACAGTTAGCTACTCTTTCTTGAGGTATGGTTGGTTTCACTTGAGAAAGATGCAACATTTGTCTGTGTTGGGCTGTCTTAGCTTCAAATAAAACCTCTGTAGCTGTGTTTCCTTGAGAAAGATGCTACATTTGTCTGTGATTTAGAAAGATACTTCATGTTTAACAACTTTGCATCTATCTTTGTATGTCAGGTAGATTTGCTAACTATGTCAGTCCCATCTAAGAGGCACCACCTGTAGTAGAGCTTGATGGATGGATGGATGGCTTTTTGCATTATGATTGTTTTTTTTTCCTCAAGGAATTCCAGGTTCTTAGAGTTAAATTTGCCAACCGCATTTGCAATCTTTCAGTTTAGACGGTACCCTGGCTGATACATGTATTGGTAGATGTTATCACTCCCTTTTCTTTGGGTTCTTATCTTATTACTCAAATGGTTTTTGTCAGAATGTAAGATCATTTCTCCTCGATACAACTATATTTCATTACATTCCTTAGCCTTGGTTTTTGAGACTCAAATAAAAGATGTATTATGCCCTCTGTGCAGTTATGCCTTTGCCTGTTATAAAGTATCTGCATAAAGACTTCTAGTAGATTTCATATATCATCATGAGATTTGTGGTCTTGTCTTCATATGTCCTGTTGTGAAAATAGCTCCACTCTGGTTGGTACTGAATTTCTCGTATAATTTTTAACGCATGAACATATTCAGAATATAAAGTGTGAGTTAGTCACCCTTATTGAAAAATTATGTAAACACAATGCACTTGTTCTTTGTTTTTTTTTTCTGGAATATCTCTTGAGATTTTAGTTCTCCAAATCAAGCGGGTCTATTGTTTATTTGGTCTTCTCCATGATAGCTCCATATATTCTTGGCTTCATCTCTCTTTAATTAGGCATGCGTAGAAATCAATGTCAGGTAGCAGATGCTTAGTTGAGAGAGACTTGAAACCAGCCATTACCACACAAAAACGTTTTCAAGACACGAAAGTGGGTATGCTCGTATGGGGTTTGTTTCAGAAAGTTACAAACCATATATACAATGATGATTTTTTGCAGGCTCTAGTCTTTAGTGTGAGAGTCCTCCACAAAATTAATATGGAAGTTTCCTTTAGGGACCCGTTTTGATACCAAAACAAGGAGAACAGTCTTTATAATGATTATGGAATGGTCATTGGTTGGCTTTGTGCCCCCATGTGGTTTCAATAAAGCACTAAAGCTCGTTCCCACATACCAAGCCAAGCTATAGTTCTGTTTCTCTATCGTCCACTTCGGTCAAGAGATTAAGGGTCGTCGAAATTAAATCTGATTTTCTTGTACTTCTTAGTTGAAGAAAGCGGTTTTATGTCTAGTTATTGATTATTTCAATCACAAATTGCAAATGTAAACCAGGATTAAAAAAAAATTATTTCATTTGTATTTAGTGTGTGAATTTTCTTCCTATTTATTTATCTAAAACATGTTGGATAGTGTTTTCCCAATACTAATTTGGAAAAGAAAACACCTAAAAATAATTGATATTGATAAAAGATTGTTTTTCTTTTCAGTGTTCAAAATATTTAATGAGTGATGTGTAAATACACAAAAAACTGTTGGAAGACATCATTAAAGAAATTGATGTTTTGGGTTGTACAAGTTTAGAAATTGAAAAAAAAGGAGATTGAGATAATTTTAGCATTTGATTAAACAAATTATGACTTGGTAAATCTTGTGGAAACATTCCAAAAAATATTATAAATTCATGTGGAGAGTTTTCCACCAAACTTCGTGTTTTGACCTAAATATTTTTGTCAAAACTACTTTTTTATATAAACTTCGCAGTAATGTCAACTTTGTCTCATGATAAAGTGACTAGCTAACAAACTTTCAAGAAACCTACAAATCTACTTTCTCATATGCACACACCCTGGCAAATGATAAATTACCTATTTAATGTTTACTTAAATCTTTATTTTGATTTAAAAGTCAAATTGGACTTAAACATACTCCCTCCGTTTTTTTTTAATTGACATTTTAGAAGAATTTTTTTGTTCCAAATTATTTGACGTTTTCAATTTTCTATGTAAAATTTATTAGTAATTAATGTTGGATGACCAATGGGATTATAGCTTCTATTTTATTATTGGTTGAATTGTGGTTAGGTAAACAATTAATGATGTTTTTGTTTAGAAAATGATAAAAAATTAAATGTTTCTTAATCTATGTGTATAATCCTAGAACGTCAAATATAAAAAAACGGAGGGAGTAATTAACTGCTCCTAACCTCTGTAGTTAATTGTGCACATTCTACTTATGAAAACAAAGCAAAACATAACAAATCAAGTTCTCACATTTTGTACCTCAAATTCAGCACAACAGAATTTGCTTTTGATATTCTCCCTAAACGACGCCATTGATTAAGGTCATGGTTCCCTCGTCCTTAATGTACTTTCTCTCTCTCTCTCTGGCTCTCCGAATAAACTATTTTTACAGGAATGATATTTTTTTATTAATGATGTTGTGCTCTCCTGTCTCAAGTTCTTGAATGTGAATCAAGATTCTGAATCAAGATTCTGAATCTTAATGTTATTCATTAGTGTGGCCTATATTTGTAAGTATTTAAGTTTGTGGTCTTGTGTCCAAGTTCTGGATGGATTTGGGGTCTTTACTTTGAGAGAGAACAATAAAATTGACTGTCAGGAAAGTAAGTCTGCCGAATTGCGGCACTTTGCAATCATACAGATCGACTCACTAGTTAATCTTTGAGTTATTATCTTTTCCTATTTTCAACAATCTTTGAGTTATTTTTATTAATATTTCATTACTAATTCTGTTGCGTGTAATTATAGATAAAATTTTTTGTTACAAAATAAATGTTGTTTGTATTTCAATGTATAATATATTAACTTTACTTTTAGATTATTTATTATTGGTTGAAATATTGTTAGATGTATGAGTAATGATGTTTTTATATAAAAAAATATTTAAATTAAATATTTTCTTAATGCATAATTTTGTTTTACCTAAGAATATATATATATATATATATATATATAGGAAAACTCAATACTACAATACAAGAACATTAATTTAGCGAAAAGAAAATGTAATATATTAGTTACAGAAACTGAGCTGTTTACTTTCTGAATCTTTTTAAAAATAATTTTAATATATACTTTACATTTATAAATCTTTTTCTTTTATGAATTGTATTATGGTATATGAGATTTTAAGATTTTTTTGGGGATGGGGGAGAGGGGGGAATAAGGTTTCGTCGAAATAGAAATCAGTAGTTTATATGTTTTAAACATATCTAATTTATTTTACAAACCAATGTTAGACTATACTATATCAAACATATTATACGCAATTAGTATACTGATTATTAAAATACAAGTTGCCCTTTAATGAAAAAAAATATTAATTATCTAAAGGTTTTAATGAATCAATTGACATGATATCTATTATCTAGCTATCTACTTTTGCAGCAGCAAATCTCTTAGCCAACTTAACCATAATTAACCCCAGTTTAATAATTGAGATTCTTAACTTTAGATAAGAGATAATTTTTAACTTTTTTAATTTTAACTAAGAAAAACTAAGAACTATCTCTTAATAAGAAATGTAAGGATATGTTTATTGCATGTCTCTTAGCTTGAAGTTCTTAATTTTTCTAAGAGATATTTCTTAACTTTTAACTAAAAAAACTTAAGAGCTGTCTCATAAATAAAAAACCTAAGAGACGTCTCTTAGTGGAAAAATGTAAAAAAAAAATGAAATTATAAGTTCAAAATCTCACCCTAAGAAAACCGGGATAAACATGACCTAAGAGACATCTTTTTACCGAAAAATATAAAACAATAAACAAAACAAAAATCAAATTATAAGTTAAAAATCTCAGTTAAAGGACCTAAGTTAATCATGCTCTAAAAAGTTAAATACGACAATAAGTTCACAAAGTACTATAATCAACTCTCACATATAATATATTTAGTTCATCCGATATTGGTTCACACCAATGTTCAAGAAATCGCTAGGCGGTAACTAGGCGCTTTATAAAAGGACTAGCGACTTGGCGGATTATTCGGGGCCTAGGCGTTAACGAATTATTGATTTATATATATGACATTTATATGAAATATTTTAGTTTTTAAATAAAAATATAAAATTGTTGTGATAAATTATCAAAATTAAATATGTAAAATAAAAGAAAATAGAAAATTTGTTAATATATACTAACATTATTGTTTAAGTTAACATATTTAGACTAATTTAGATCGATTTTAATTGATTATGAATAATTTAAATAAATTGGTATAAATCGTATATTAAGAAAATCGTTTCGGATAAAACCGAGTTGCCGCCTAGGCTAGACCGATTTTTAGAACGTTGGTTCACACAATTTAACAATATTCTTAGTGGGTGACTCAACATAAGATATACCACGTCAGAAATCAAGCAAAATACAATAAATACAAATAAAAACATCCAAGAGATAACATCCAAATCTAATAAACTTAATTCAATAATCTGTTAAAAATCCTTCATTTTTTTTAAATCCAAGTAAACTATTTAAGCAGGGCTAAAGCTGAATTCGGGTACTTGTATAAGTTTTTGCTGTAGGATTTTGGTTGTAGGTTTGATGAGATTTAATTATTTACTTGTAAATTTTCTAAATTTAAGATATAAGTGCTCTAGATATTTTACTTTCTAAAGCCAATAAAAAAAGAAAGGAAAAAAATTTGTAACTTTAAAAAATCCTTCTAAGGAATAATTGAAAGAGATTTGTGCTTCAGAGAAAATTTCAGCTATAGAAAGATTTTACAGCACTTACGAATCATCACCTATATATATATATATTGTTTATTTTATATTAAGTGTTACTTTAACTTTGTGCACACTGATTAAAAAATAATTAATTTTGTATATTTTCTTTATAAAATACATTATCTATACAATTAACTATATTTCAACCAATAAAAAATAAATTACAATAGAAAAATAATAATTTTTGCATCGAAAGTCGAAAACGACATTTATTTTGTAACAAAAAAATTTCTCTACAACTACACTTAATATGAAACGGATGGAGTATATATTAAGAACTGTATGTAAACATTTATAGTATTTTTGAATGAGATGAATACTATGTGATTACAACAGTGTTATTAATAACCTATACAAGTACTGTGTTGCATGTGATAGAATGAAAAGCTACTTGCATATATACATGGGCGTATTTAATTAAATATGGTCCGTTGTGGCGACCCTATATATAAACCGCAAACCCTCACAAGTGCGAATAAGGGGACCTTTCAATAAGAAGGCGTGTATACTTGTAGGGTTTACTGTCGATCTTACCGATTCATATCAGAATCACAATCGTCTAAATGTTCCTATCCATTAATTGGAGTCTTATATTAGCTGGCCATAATATTCGTATCCATTAATATCTAAACATACGTTTTCAACTTGTGTCCATCATGAACCCATATCATCTTACTGGCTTTTAGTAATCGATGCTGACATTTGACATTGTCGAAATATATTACTATCTGATATGTAGTTATCATTACAGGGCGAGCTTTGTTCATCATCCCCCTTTTACACCAAAGCTGCTTTCTCCTTTTCAATTTCTTGAATTCTTAATTAGGCCAATTTTATCTTCTTTTTTAAAAAAAAGAAATTAAATAGGTCCCATATAAATGTCTACATTCAGTAGAGAAAATTAATTTAATATTTTTATTTTTAATTTAATATTTTTTTATAAAATCAAAAAAGTATTGAACTACTCTTAAGGCTACCAAAAAAAAAGAGAATAGAAATCGACTGATGGGGTGGTATTGATTTCGACGTACCTTCTTACCACATGCAGCCACATGATTTTTTCAAAATTTTCTGAAGTTTAATGAACCAAGTGGCATTAACCCTTTCTCTCAATTTAATTATCTTCGTTCCTTCTAATGATAATACCAGTTGCATATATTTTGTATAGGTTTTAGCAAAAAAAAATATTTGTATAGGTATACACTAAGTTCTTTTATGATTTACAATTTAATATATAGACGCCAAAAACATGCTCCTCTTAGCTAGGTCAACGGCTTGTACCGACTTGCCCACATAATAGCGCAACTAAGATAGATTGACATCGAAGCATAGACCTACTCGATCTTATAAACTACTGAGTTTAAGTTTAGTTCTTCAGGCCAAAATTGTGTTTTTTCATGCTAACCCCATTTAGACTAGACTACGAATGTATAGATAACATTATTGTTATGTCCTCTCTCTTTTTTTTTTTTTTTGTGAAAGTCACAGAATTGTTGCATAATCCTTGGCTGTTTGATTTACATTCTGCTATTAGTGAGGCCGGTAGTATTGCCGATATAGTAGTTCCCCATTTTTCTTTCGTGACTTTCCATTTGTACCTTATACCTTGATTTTCGTGCGGGTCAATGCCTACCTCGTTGGAGGGAGCCTGATTTTCAGCGCGGACTAGTATCCCGTGAAGCAAAAGGAGAGTGCTGCGTTCTAGTCGATATTTTGCCAGTTCTGAGAGCGAAGTTGGTTGCTTGGTGGGTTCATATCTGTGAACTAAGAGTAGTTCAATACTTTTTGTTGTTACAAACGTGAGAAAGAATATATGCGAAAAATGTATAAACGAAAGAAATAACTGACACATTCAAGGTTCTAAAAATTGGTCTATGTGGCACCTAGGCGGATGTTTAGGCGGCAACTCGATCATATCTGAAATGATTTTTAATTTTTTTGATTTATACTGATTTATGTGATATAAATTGGTTTAAATTGTTCTAAAACGGTTAAAATTGGTTTAAATCAAACTAAACTAGTCCAAAATGTTAAGTTAAGCAATAATATAGTTAAATCCACGAATTTATCTAATTTCTTTTATTTTGTATATCTAGTTTTGATAATTAATTACAATAATTTAAGTTTAAACTCAAAAACTAAAATACATATAATATAATATATATAAAATAATAAAAAAAATTGTTAATGTTTAGGCTTCGCCTAGACTCCAAATAATCTGTCTAGTCGCTAGTACTTTATAAAACGCATAGTTATCGTCTAACAATTTCTAGAGTATTGGACATAGTAGTGTAATGTGGTTTCATCAATTTGGCTACATCTACGAACAAAGAAAGATATTATTCTTGAAGGCAATTTTAAAAGTTTCATTAGGATTACAAGAACACAACGTATGTATCCAAAATTTAAAATCCTAGTGCACATCAGACCCGTGTAATTTAGGCAATGGCAGTTCAGGAAGGAAGCAAGAGATGGTGCTTCCAGCCGCTGATAATTTCTTGATTTTAGCGGCCACTTGGACGTAACTTTTCCATTACATTTAGTAGTAGTTGTATGATTTTGACTAGTAGAGGTCAAGGGTTCATTTAGCGTGACAAGATTTAATTTTTTTTTTCAAAAACAAATAAATGAATATAAATAGGTCATTTTAATATGTTTTTGTCTATTAACGAATGGATATTTCAGTTTAAATTCTGATTTAGATTAATTTGTTTAGGTATAAAAAAACTTTAGCTGAACCAAAATGAGTTTTGTTTGTATTCATTTCAGTTTGGTTTAGTTCACTTTTGTACTTGTTTAATTCAATCGAATTATTTTTTAGTTTTGTTTTAGTTCGGTTATGAAAATTTAACTTGTAAAACATAAAACAAATCACTGTTTGACATGTATTTTTCATATCTAAATGTCATATAAAAATTACAGTAAAAATCTAGGACATGTAATTTAATAATTGTATATTATTTTTTTAACTTGAAAATATCATAAAAAACTTTTTCGATCTTGATGATAGTGTAAGAGATTTATATTTTTTATTTTATTGTTATTTATGTTTTTTATTCATTTACAAATAAAATATATAAAATTATGTTTAGTTGTTTGGTTATATGGTTACATTTCTTAAATCTTAATATTAGTATATTAGTTAATTTAATTATAAAACACTTCAGTTTTTTTTTGTTTGGTTTGATTTTAAACTGAACCATTTATATTGATAAATCTTTAACCAAATAGTTACGACATATATTTTGGTTTGGTTTGCATCCGTCTAGGTTTGGCTGAGTCAATTCGGTTTAGTTTGGTTCGATGTTCTGTATACCCTTACTAATACTATACAGTCTGGTTGTAGTTTAAGCCCAATAACACAACTTTTAACAACCGATGCAACATATTTTATGCAACATAGTTAATTCATCGCATTTGATGTAATATTCACATGTAGGTTTAAGGTACATCAACAATAAGTCAATACTATAACTAATGGTGTTAATACAAGTTGTATCAGCAAGTTCTAAATTTCTTAAATGTATCTAATGTTTCGAAACGGATTCAACAACCCATCCATAAAGCTTTATTATGAAGTTCTAAAACTCTTAAATGTATCTAATGTTTCAAAACGGATTCAAGATATATAAATATATTCACCCATTAATAAATCTAATAAAACTTTACGCATAAAACTCTTTTGTTTTCTTAGTGGTTGTAACTCTCCACTTGACTCCGATGATATTCAGAAGAGATGGAATAAAAACGTAATTTGTCATTACTATATTACCAACCTACCTTTAATTTTACGGAAACCGTTTCTTTAATTATGCAAATGGTTCGGTAATCAATTATCAATATATTGATGATATTATTTCTGTATTAACTTTGAGTAGCTTTGACACATATAATGTTAGAAGAATTCTAATTGTAAACTCTTCTTTGGATCTATATAGTTTTTTTAGCAGAAATAAGAACATGTGACATTTTTATCATTCTGTCTTGTAAATCATAAACTAAATCCAAAGTACAGAATGATAGTTTATATAAAATATATCTAAAGTCATATCAGACTATCTATTAAATTCTCATATAAAATAAATAAAGAAAAATCTTACAAAATTAGTTAGCATACACAGTTGCAATAAAATAAAATAAAATAAAAAGTTGTGTCCCCCTAGACAATGAAAGCTCAAAACTACTTAAATTCGGGAGTACTTGTAGCTCAAATCATCTGCAGTCTTCTTGGTACAACTGCACACACAGAAACACTTATTTCATCTCTCTCTCTCAGAAAAGAAAAGAAAAAAGAAAAAGAAAGAGAGATAAAAAAGCAAGATTGGTTCTTCTTCTTCTTCTTCCTCTTCCTCTTCTCAACATTTTATCTTCTGGTAATTGTTCACACCAAAGAAAACTTTTGTTTCAAGAAGGAAACAAACAAACAACCAATTTGGGAAATTTTCATTTTCTTTCCCCAGGAAATTGTTTTTTTTTCCTTACCTATTCACATTGAAGATGAGAGATTTGGTGTCATGTTTCAGCGAAAACTCAATAAACGTGACACACCCATTATCATTATCATTATCATCATCTTCATGTTCAAACTACAACACTAGTAACGCTTGTATCTCTCCATCTCTCATACCATCCACACAAACCTCCATCACAAGCATCTACAGAATCAGTCTACAATCCAAGCATCTCATCATTAAAGCCACATGGTGCAACAAGATCAACCCCTCGCAGTTCAACAACAACAACAATGGTGGTCTCAGCATCTCTGTTTCCTCCGCAGATCAAAACCCTTCAATGTCTCTCAAACTCAACACTTGTTCTCGCTTCTTCCGTAAGAAGAAAGGAAACAAATCTGTCGACTCTGATCTCGGCAAAATCGAGGCTTTCTGGGATCTTTCTTCAGCCACGTACGACTCCAACATGGGCCCTGAACCGATCCAAGGCTTCTACGTCATCGTCCTCGTGGATGCTCACTTAGCTCTCCTTCTCGGAGATTCCTCTGAAGAAACTCTCAGGAAAAAGGGTTTCTCTTTCGGTTTCGACTCGGGAAAGTCTCTGATCTCTCGACAAGAACACTTCTCAGGGAACAGTTTTTACTCAACTAAAGCTAAGTTCGTTGAGTCAGGAGATGCACACGAGATCGTCATCAGATGTAACGCGGAGAAAACAGAGGGTTTGAAACAGAGCAGTCATTCCCCTGTTTTGTCTGTGTGTATCGATAAGAAGACGGTTACGAAAGTGAAGAGGCTGCAATGGAATTTCAGAGGGAATCAGACGATTTTCGTTGATGGGTTGCTTGTGGATCTGATGTGGGATGTTCATGATTGGTTCTTTAGTAACCCAGAAGGTTGTGGAAAAGCTGTGTTCATGTTTAGGACAAGGAATGGTTTAGACAGTAGCAGCAGGCTTTGGTTAGAAGAGAAGATGGTTCAGAATCATGATGTTCATTTCTCTCTCCTCATTTACGCCTGTAAGACTTAAAAATAAAATACAAAAAAAAACTTTGTTTTGAGATTTGCAAGAAGAGGTTTATTGGTTCTGTTTGAGAGATTTTATGTTTTATTTTTTACATTTTCTTCTTGAAAGGAGTATAGATTTTTTCTTACATTATTCTTTTCTTGGAGTTGTGATTTAATATCTCTCTTCTTATACGAACATTGATATGCTATCATTCTAAATATTAAGTGGTTTTCCTTTATTTTCTTTTTCTTATGAACTCAACATCTCTATCCACACTCTATAATTTATTTCATTTTACTCAAAAATGTAGTAAAAAATGGAGCAATAAACAAAAATTAAATTATAACTCTGTAAATTATGGAATGGGGATGAAGAGATGCCCTAAGATCATTGCCTAATCTTGAATTGAAAGCAAATTGTTGGGAAAATATGCTCTTTATGACTCTAATTGTTATTGCAAAGTTATAATTTTATAATCTAAATGATTAAGCAAAGTATTCTACAGTTCTACATTCATTAATGCTGGACCAATCGATGACTATAGCTGAGGGAGAAGAATGGCAGGTAGAGTGTGAAATAAGAAGAGAATAAATTGGGGGGGGCAGATGTGCAAGTTTATAAAGATATATGCATGGAACCTCTTTAAAGTACAAAAGTTAAAAGCCTAGAATTTACTCACGCTTATTATTATTATTCTTTTTGGTGGTTTCGGTTTAGGTGCCTAATTTACATCCAATTCAAGGAACAAGTTCTTCTAGGTTGAGGTGATAAATCTAGTTCGATTCTGTTTAGGTTAGGAGAGGTTTAGGTGGTGACATCCCATGCAAGAAACGTTTTTTTCCTAGATTAGTTCATTTGAAGACTTTTAGGTGGCTAGGCTACATTGTAAATGCGTGTTTTGATTATGTAAAATTTAGAATATATTGGTTTAGAAAAAGTACTGCTTGTCAGCATAATATGATTGAAGTGATAGACCATGTCTCTGTATTGCTCAATGTGTACGATTATTGCTCAGCATAATCCATTTTCTAAAACTCGTCAGCTTAACCACTTAATGGGATGAGTAATTGGTAGGCGGGTGGTGAAAGTGGCGTAAACCTCCTTGGCTGAATAAATCGTGGAGCTGCATAAAGCTGTGGAATGTTTAAAATTAAAAAATGTGGCCGGGTAACAAGCAAAACTGTCTAGCCGGAGAACTCTAAACTTTGTATTATATGATTTGTTGCTAGCACATTATTCATCAGGTTTGAGTTATATTACATAGGGATTTTGAACTTTGTTATCACATATATGCTTTCCTCTGTGTATAATTTTTGTTGTTTGCATATGGTTTTCAATTTTCAAGTTAGACGTTCACACATATATGAATTATTCGCTTAAACTTTGTTCTCACGTATATGAGTTCTTTGTAATAGTGATAGTTTCTCACGCATATGATTTGTTTGAAATATTCATGATAATTTTGTGCTCATTAACTACATGTAACCTCATCTTGTTGTTACTTACTATGATTTGTTTTCGAGTTTGTTAGCATAGTATTGCATAATTTGTTACTTCAGTCTTTAGCATACGTATGTATTGCTATATGTTTTGTGTGGCTAAACATTGGTATATGTTTCATGATTATACATATGTATTCTTCGTTCTCCAAAGACCTACAAGAACATTCAGATGCCATAGATTTTGTAGTTGACAACAATGCTGAAGTTGAGGACCAAAGTTCTGAAAGCCAATGGAAGAAAAAAAGAAGCTAAAACCATCCAGAACTGGTTTGAGCAAGTAAGGTGAAAAAGTGGTTTTGTCTAGGTCTGGTGTGTGAAAATATTACACTAAGACGAATGATAGTAGTGACAAGCGAATTTGTCACTATTACAAGAAAATCTTCTCATGTGCAACTAATTCTAGAACTTCAAAGCTGCATAAGCATATGCAAATACGCAAGGAGTACCAATCATTGTCAAGAGTGTTGACTACATAATATGATTTTGAAGTCATCAAGTTGTTTGAACCTACATTCAGAGAAGCTTCTAAGAAGTATTTGTGTTAGCTGAGCTGTATCGATCTTTCATTTAAAAGTGTTGCTTGGAACACTCCTGCAATTAGGTAAGCATTATTGTTAACCTCTACAAGCTTCATTATTGCAACAAGTGACAACGTCGAGATGTTTGTTAACAAGAAAAGTTGCATTGAAAAGTGGCTCTACACAAACAAATAGAGAGTTTCAGATACAACTGATATTTGGTATCTTAAGTTGCAATTATGAAGTTATTCTACTTATGAATATAATTTGATTTTGAGTAGTGTAATACACTCAGACTAAGTGGTTTGTTGTTTGTAATGCTAACATATGCTAGTTTTATGATTATGATTGCACGTAATGATGCAATGTAGCAGTTGAAGAACTCATTATTGGCTTCAAGTATGTTTTAGATCATAATAATACTAATAATACTTCTGTTACAAGAAAATTCATATGGAATTTAGTTTATCCCTCCTCCTGATACATTGGTGTTAGATGGAAACTTCATGCATATGAGTTTTTAAATACATTCGAGCAAAGAGTTATTTTCAATTAAAGAGCTTTTATTGGGAAGTTGAAGCACTGTAGTTTGCCTTTGGATATAAAGACTAGGTGGAACTAAATATTTCTAATGTTGAATTGAATCTAAAATACCGATTTTCACATAATTTACTAAATTCAAACCAAACATAAGAAAACCCAAACCAAAATTGAATATCGATAATATGTGAATATAAGGGGTAAGTTATGGTTAAAAAAAACGAACTAGATTGGACATTTGAACATCAAGACATATACTAAACCTTGTTTTTCATTTTCAAAAACGGAAAAATGAAAAGCGAAAGTGTATACATGTGCCACACAGTGGTTGCATTGCTTTCACTGCCTTCATTAGTGATCCCCTTCTGCTTTAAAAATTAATTCGAAAAAGATATACCAGCCCTTCCCCTACTTTATATATTTTTTGTGTAATCATCCGAAGATTACTATTAGCTTGGTAAATATCGTACCTAAGAGCTCGATGCTAAAAGTTCATATCAAACTTCTCGAAGCAAATTATCTTCACAAAATGTAACTATATGTCATTCTGTTACCAAGGAGTTGTTTGTTCAATCTGATCTCGTAAAATAACACGCCTCTGACATGAAACACGATTTATCTTATATATATATATCATGTTATTGTTTATGTGAACATGAAATTTATATTTTTGTCACACAAACATGTGATATATCATCTTGAAGTTCTAACATGTTAATCAGTTAAGAGTAAAGTCGAAAAAGCCTTTTTAAACCCTATTTAACAACAATAATCCACATCATTGATATTTACCTAACTTCAGTCTTCTTCATTGCCATGCTACCTACCTAATTAAATTGTGAATAACAATTTTTTTATGAATAACAAAACTGATATGACGCCTAGTAATGGGAGAGTCAATGGAAATAAAAAGCTGAAAATAGATTTTTTTAAAAAAAGATAAAAGAAATAATTAACTAACGGTATCCTCAGAGGAACAGTCGCATTAAATTTGCTTAGCTTAGGGCTCTTCACATGGCCATGCATGTGTCCTTCGTAAATATTAGTGTACCCTAGTCACACAACTTTTTTTTTTTTTTTTTTTTTATTAACCTGGGGGTATCCCAGGCCCATGGAGAGGCCCAGACTAATCCCCAAGGGGAGGTGCAGCCCACGGATAGACCCTCTCTCCGGATATTCAAATGGGCCCTAAAGCATGGGCCCATATCCGTGTAAGGTGACCAGGATAATTGTGACTTAGTTTCGCGCAGCAGGTGGATCGAACCTGAAACGTGTTGGCGTCCCAGTCCCGTCTCCTTACCACTCGACCACAATCACACAACTTTGTGTATTATATTTATCCTCCATTTTTTTTAAAAACATTATAATTAAATGAGAAGTTTCCTCGAATACAATTATGTATATGATGTCAAACAAAAAAAAATACGATTGTGTATATATTAATTGGTACAATGACAAAGTAACTTAAATGTTTAATTTTGTTAAAAAACATTAATGTTTAATTTTCATTAAAAAGTAACATTAATGTAAAATCTTTGGCATCATTTATCTTTCAGTCAGAAGGCCAACCCCATAACTTCTAGAAACAATATGGGAGTCACAGAAGTGTAACTATGCATATGATTTGAAAATCTTTGACATCATTTATTTTTCAGTCAGAAGGCCAACCCATAACTTCTAGAAACAATTATGTAAAACAGTGTGGGAGTCACATAACCCAAAAGTTTAGAAAATAATATGGATAGTCTAAAACAAACGTTTTTATTTTGGATTTTTCAAACACAAAAAATTCAGTGGTTAAAACTTATAAAAAAAAAACTGAATGTATAACATAAAGCTGTCTTCAAGATCTTAAGCAGGCTAGATATTGTATGATCTAATTGTTGTTTCAAACCCTAATCTACATTAATTTATGGAATTTGTGAAAAATAGTGTTTTTAAAACAGTAGAGTGGTTAAGCACAACATTAAATCAGATTTCTAACATTAAACTAACACTGCAATTTTGAGAGGGATTTTAGTTTTCATCGAGAAAGAAAAAATGATTATAAGATAATTAGTCACGTCAAAAGTTTGTTGCATATTATAAAACTCTCGGATATATATTGATCATAGTTAATCGTTTTCCAACTCTGCAACTATTTTTAGAATCATGATGTGGGTTTTCCTTTTTACACGAGAACCATTTATGGTTAGGTCACGTTGAAGTGGTCAATTTCTAAAGTATATTAATAAGTTAGCAGAAAGTTATATTAGAATGAGTGAGCTCGGGTAGGTTGTGTCAAAATTTATTTATGGTTAGTCATTTTTTTTTTTTTTTAACCATTGTGAGTCATTTTTATTAACAGAGTAAAGAAATTCTACAAAAATGATACTCCCTCTGTTTCATAAAAATAGAATTTTTATAGTTTTCACACATATTAAAAAAACGTATTAAATCACTATATTAAATGTATCAATTTCTGTAATTTTCAGTTTTCAATGATTTTTGACCAATAATAACTCAATAAAATTAATTAATTTTTTTGAAATTTGCAATATTCTTATAAAAAACATATCTTTATGAAACAATTTTTTTTTCTAAAACATGTATCATAGTGAAACGGAGAGAGTATATTTTAGAGTACTAGTTTGGAGTTGCTTCGAGATCGATTTGTGCGGTCCTGATCTCTTTTATTTTTGTGGGAGGTATTAAAGCTTCTGTGTTGTATGGTTGCAGACTATTAACCGATATTGAGAAATGATCTTGGTAAAATGAATAAGCCCTTATTTGGTTTTGTTTTAATGCTCGTTCTAAATGAGCTGTGGTTTGTCGACTCAAAATGACAGTTTTCTTCCGCGAGCTTAGAGTAGTATTAACTGGGGTCTTTTAAGGTGGAGTTCTTAGCTTTTTTAAGAGACGTATCTTAGCTTTAACTAAGAAAAGCTAAGAACCGTCTCTTAAATAAGAACCATAAGAGCCGTCTCTTAGCGGGAAAAATGCAAAAAAAAAAAATTAAAAAGACAAATTTTTCGTTAAGAACCCCACCTTAAAAGACCCGGATTAATCATGGTCTTAGATAACTTTTTTTCTTCAAAAACAAACTTTAATAAAAAAAATTGATAAAATAAAAATATTTTGGTTTATTAAACAGTTTTGTATTTGCCAATTCTAGACTTCTAAGTTGCTAATCCGATTTCAGTTTGATACAAATATTTTTTTTTCATTAGGTTTCAATAATATTATTCTTGTTTTCTGAACACTGAATGCTCTTTTGGCATAAGACCAAATAATCAAATTTGTTAACATAGTTTATATTATAAATCTACATATTTTAATTTCAACAAAAGAAAAAAATAGAGTCAATCATTGGAAATATATAAGTTCCAATAATACATTACATGTACTGTAGTAGTATAGTCTCTCATCTGCATTACAAGTATACTATTTAAAATAAATTTTCCTGGAACGTACCATGTGTTTTCTTGCAATACTATTTTATGGTGACCGTGTTGCCTTGCCTGAATGGTTAAATTATATGATACGTGTGTATTAAAAGACATACAAAAATTAAAAGACATACGCAAATTAAAGGACCTCTTGTATTATTTATTCCTCCTATCTCGTGATCGCTTTTCCTTTACAGACCCAATTTTCAGAACCAACTCTCTTTTTTTTTATTTAATTAACCTGAGGTATCTAGATTAATTTCATTAGGACATGAACTACCAGTTACCACCATACCACCATATATATTAAATCAAGTTTTGCTCGTGGCAATCAAATAAATTGTTCATATTAATATAAAATTATCAGTTCTATTATCGAAATCCTTTTAAACAACAAAAAGTGCTCTGGTTATACAATTTTAAAGTAGACATTCAATTTTACAACGACCAAAAAAATGTAATGCCATAGAAGAATACATTTTTGCAAATACAAAAATATTTTCTTTTAGTTGTAATAATGCCTTGATGGGCTTTTTCTTTTCAATGGGTCCAATAACCTTTTTCAGTTTTCATGATGTCTCTCTGCAATCCCCACTTCTTCTTCTTGTTGCTTCTCCCTGCTTCTGAAATTCTGAGCTTTTTTAAGTCGTGTGGTTCTCTTACGATGTACACGGCCTTGTGTGTGATGCTCCCACTCGTGTCTTCCTCTTAGTACCTTGTTTCCACAAGCCTGCTTCCACAAACATGTTTTTCAGTTTTATAGAGATTCCACTTTTGAGTGTAGACAGAAACTTTATTGTACCTCACAAACATATTGACTCCATAGATCTCTTTCGATAGACTTTCTTAAGGTTGAATCATGACCCAATTCAGTTTCTGTTTTCAGAAAAGACTGGAGGATCTCTGTCACCGGTTTAACCACTTGCGCATCCCATGACTCTTCAGATTTGCCTTTTAAGACACCAACAAGAGAGCTTGTTAAAGTTTGTTCTATAAAGTAGCTTTTAGTCCAAATATTGATAGTGAATACTTACTTTTTAAGCACTCTGTTGCATCAACGTGATGGATATCCCAGCCAAAGACCGTTTCTAGTCGATTGATTCTCCTTTTCTGAAACACACCATACAAAAAGAATGATAATGGATCAATTCTACAATAAGTGAGTTTCACCAACGCGTTTTTGCTTACTTGACGACGTAGGAGCCTTCTGGTATTTAACTTGACACTATCAATTGCTTCCTCCAGCATAACCCTCAACTTATCATCTTTTGGAAAATCAAGAATCTTCCTCAGATTCTCCTTCAAGGCCTTATCATCCTTGCTCTCTTCTAACCACAAAACTGAACCATTAGCGGAGCTATTTCTGTCTGGGAGATACGTTTTCAGGAAGTCTTCAAACTCTCTGACACCTATGGACTGCCTTAGGCCTCTGGTATAGTCAGCTCCTGGTTTGTAGATGTCATAGACTTCGTCAAGTAGTCCCGCATCTACCATGGAATCTACTCTTTGTCCAACATATTTGTCCAGAACCGTGGTTTCAGCATCCATACATATCAAACAGTAATCAAATGGAGAGGAGGCATCGATGCATCCCCAGTTCTGCCCTGCCGCGTACATAACTTAATTAACTACTCACAGCAGATTAAGGAGGGCACTATAAGAAGAAGAAACTTACCTCTGTAGCGTTTTCCTGATATAGCTTGCTTGGAAGAACTCCTCTGGTAGCATGCAAGCTCAGGTACTGATTAATCTACAACAACAACATCGGACCAGAGATGAGTAAACAGACCAGAAAAGCCACATACCAGTCAGGATCCTTTCGCTATCTACACAGAAGTAAATCTCACTTTTCTGTGATTATTAGGGTGAACTCTGTTTGCTGCCACAGGATCAAGCTCTTTAAGAAGGTCATATCCATCTCTCCCGGAGATAGACTCGACATCCAAGCCTTCTTGAAGCAGAAAAATTCTCATTATTCGATCATAAACATTTTTAAAAGGAGAGGGTTACATGGTGATAGAGACTCTACATACCTGGAGCAACATTTGAACAGCACTCATCGTTGTCTTCTTTAGAATCCTCGAGAAGAAACTTAGTCACAAGGGCCTACATATATGTATTGAAGCGTTAAAAAAAAGTTCAATTATAAGCTAGGTGATGTTGCAACAAAACCAGACATGAACAGCAAGATCACCTGTATATAATAATTAGTTCCTCCAACAAGAACTGGAACGTGATTACGAGAAAGGATCTCCTCAATAAGCTGTGAACACAAATCAGTCACTAACTATATTAATCATACCAACCAAACCAAAGTGACTTAGTCTATAACACAATGGGAACACACCCAACATAAAAAAAAATGAAACCTTTGATTCAAAAAGAGCCAGAGGTTACACTCACAGGAATGGTGGAGTCTCGAAAATCCTTAGCAGTGAACTCCATATCTGGGCTCACCGTCCCAAGTAGATGATGAGGCACTCCTAAAACGCTAATTTTTCAATAATCAGAAGCTCAATTGGGAGCATGAAGAATCAAAAAAAGTTAAAACCTTTCTGCTCGTTGATGGTGACCTTGTTGGTGAGAACGTCTAGGCCACTGTAGATCTGCATTGCGTCCGCGTTTATGATCTCCACGGGGAAGTGAGACGCCAAGTCAACGGCTAGCTTCGATTTCCCAGAACCTGTGGGACCCATTATCACCACCACCTTCGCCTTCTTCTTCGTCCCTTCCTCGATTCCACCATTGCTAGGGTTTACCGACATCGCAGATACCTCTCCCTCTCCGCCCTTCTGACTTGTAAACCGGATTCATAAATTTGTTCCGGTTTATAACTTAAACTGATTTTAATTTGGTTAAGAGGCCCATTTATTTTAAATCGGCCCAACGCGTGCTTTTGCTATATCTTACTCCTTGCGTGCGCCCTAAGCTTTAGGTTAGGGTTCTTATTAGGATTTACTATATAGAGCATAATTATTGGTGATGCTTGGTGGGGGTTCTTAGGAGGTGGGGTTCACTAACACCCAAAAACTAGCTTTTAAATTTCTTAGTTAAAAGCTGATTTTGCTTTGGTTCTTGCATTGGGTTCCACTGACATCTGGTGACCGTTCGGTTCGTATTAATTTTTTTTTTTTAAAGTCAGAAAATAAAATAAAAAAAAACCCTAGGGGTTTCAGCTTTAAAAATGCTCTTAGTTTGAATATCTAGTTTCAGGATGGCATAATTTATTAGTGTATTATAGTAATTAAAAATATTTTTTTTGAAAAGGCATTGTTCTGATTGTGATAGTTTTTTGGCTATATTATATATCAATTTTGATCTTAAATCGGAATCCATTTTCAATATTAATCCCATAATAATTCGTGAGAAGTCTGAATCTTTAGAAAGTTGATAGAGCTGATCCCTGCAAGATTCTATATGCCTGATGACAAAGACGGTAGACAAGAAGTGGCTTTATGGTCTTAGCAAAGTGGCAAAAGACATTGCCAACAGAGAAAAAAATTGAAAAACCTAAATGGGCAAAGAGACATAGGTCAGACAAATCTTCTTTTAACCACCCTTGGCCAGTTACAGAACTTAAAGGGTCAGGATTAAAACTTTAAAAGAGAATATTTTGTGTAACATTGGTCAGAGACAAGAAAACATAAGAATGTGAATTGGCTGACCAAAAAAAGAAGAACAAAGAATGTGAATTCAAACCGAATCTTTGAACACAAAGCAAGACAATTAGAAAATAAAGAAGCAAAGCAGGCTGATTTCTTGCAACCTTTGCTTGTGATCATCTTGATGTTAATTAGAGTAATGATATGTTAACGCTTTTACTGAGTTCCCCAAGCTTTGTCATTCGAAGTTTCTCGCTTTCAGTAACAAGCTCAACACATTTCATACCCAAAAAAAAAAACAATCATCATTTTAAACAAAAGACAAACACAGAGAAAGAATGTTTCACCTCAACTAACTTGCTAACAAACATAGCTTTCTCTTTGTTCTTTTCATTGTAAGCTTCAAGTGCTTCTTTAAATTCCTTCTCCTGTAGAAAAAAAAAACAACCAGTAAGCTATAAAGCATATATGGTCAATTATAAAAGTAATCTACACATAGATTTTTTTTCAACACTTCAAAGACTTCATGCGACAATAAACTTTTCCAAAAGTTTTATATAATAAGTCAATTTTTTTACAAAATTTCAATCAATTGTAAACTGACATGATTATCGATGAAGACTTCTAAACAAGTATGCTTTAGTAAAATCGTAAATTATTCAAATACAAAGTAATCCAATAACTTACAAATATTATTCTTCTGTAAATATTCTCCTTTTTTGAAGGTCAATAAGTTTAATTTTTTTAAAAACTCTTACTTTGATGTTGGAAAATTCATATTGTACACGTTAACGCGGCACAATGTTGCGATTGTTAGTCCATAGCCAAATCTTCTAATATGGAATATATAATTAGTAAGAACATTAGTCGTTTACATAAAAGTAATATTTAGGTGAAAATTGAAAAAGTCTTGGACCATGGCGGCATCCTAATGAAGAGGACGACATAAGAAGTGTTTTCCCCTCTAGTCATATTTTCTACATGTTTTCAGGGCCAGCTTAGATAATAGGACGGATAGTACGACTGCTCCAGGTTCAAGGGTCTAACTTTCTTTTGTTTTTTTTACAATTTGTTTGCTATTTTCGGTTAAAATAGGTATAAATATATTTAAATTATATTTGTTTTGAAAATCTCCATACAAAAGAATAAATAGCTTAAATAATTACATAAACTTTTAATTTTTTAACTATTCTTTAAAATTATTTTTGCGTTAAAGATTATATTTTTTTGTCTAAGGGTACTAAATGTTTCTGAACCTGTTCTGCATGTTTTGTGGTTAGGACGAGTAATGAGCATATTATCTCAAATCCAAAAAAAACGAACCGGAACCGAACCATAAAAAGCGAGATCGAAATCGGACTGAAAATTACAAAAATCTAAACGGTTTCTATATTTCTAAATCCGAAAAATCGAAACTGAACCGGGACCGAACCGAAAACCGAATGGGTACCCTAATAAACTGGGGAAAAAAACATGAAGTTGGACCAATTTCAGATTCCCACAAATAATTCTAAGTTAAAAAAGCATCCAAGAGTCAAAATAGCATCTTCTCATTACTTTATAACACGAAGTTGGACGAATTAACGTGTTTAGCGAATTTACCAAATCGATAGGTCCGTACTCTAAATTCAAAATTAACGCGTAACCTACCTAACCTTAATACTTGTTCTCTGCATATAAATACACGAATTTATGTTACAATTGATAAAGTAAGAGTATAGACCATCAAAACCCCCAAAAAAAAAATGTTCGTGGTTCGTTTAATAACTTTGATAATTCTATTGTTCTTTGCATCATCAAACACAGTCTTGGCCCGATTACCATTCGATTACCAGTCTCTCAATACAGGTAAGTTTCTAATCATGAGAAATTTTTTCTATCGTCTTTCTATTAGTGTTTGAAGTTCAGTGTCTTTTATTGGAAAAGAAATAGGAAATGGGGTTTGGGATCAAAAGGCCATAAACGAGATTAAGAGAAAAGTGAAGCCCAGCACGTCAGAACGTGGAGGTCAACACAACTAGTCGATATGGTATGTGACCACTAGGAGTTATTTATATGACATACATGAGTTGTTCCAAAGATTGTAGAATTCGGCTGATCCGGAGAGGCATTGTTCCTATAACTTTTCTTTTTGTTAATCTGTCTCACTCATTTAAAATAAATTTCATCTTGTATTATATAAATGAATGGTTTTTGACGAGAAGATATAACTAGCTACATCTTCTCATACATGTAAAGATACTCTTCTATCTTTCTTTCTTTCTTTCTAATCCACGCAAATAGAACACTTCCAAAACTTTTACTTGATAGAGTCACAAAATAAGTTCAATCATCTTCAAGCTTTAATCAGAGCCAGTCCTGACTGGAATATAGTCAGACATTGATTGGAATCAAGTATCAGTTAAAAAGTTTTAGGGGCCATATTTTGTCAGAAACATCTACATCTGTTGGTTGTTGTGTTTTTCTTTTCTCAAATACATCTTTATATAATCTTTAATCTATTATATATGTACTGTAACATATGCGATATTGATGAACAAATTACGGACAATGTTTTCACGATGCAACCTTTCCTAGATTAAAACTTTAAAAGATAGTTGAATCCCCAAACCAAGCTATCCTCCTTAAAAAATAGTAAGACATAGATTAAAACTTTAAAAGAGCATATTTTTGTGTAACATTGGTCACAGACATGAAAACATAAGAATGTGAATTAAGACTTTAAAAGAGCATATTTTTGTGTAACATTGGTCACAGACATGAAAACATAAGAATGTGAATTCGCTGACAAAAAAAAGAGTGTGAATTCAAACCGAATCTTTGAACACAAAGCAAGACAGTTAGAAAATAAAAAAAGCAAAGCTGGCTAATTTCTTGCAACCTTTGCTTGTCATCATGTTGGTGTTAATTAGCGTAACGATATGTTAACGCTTTTACTGAGTTTCCCAAGCTTTGTCATTCCTTGTTTCTCGCTTTCAGTAACAAGCTCAACACATTTCATACCAAAAAAAAAAAAAAATTCAAAAAAAGAAAGAAAACAATGATCATTTTAAACAGAAAAGACAATACAGAGAAAGAATCAGTTGGAGCTTCCAGCTCCTGAAAATATTACAACCAACAACTCTCTGAAAATAAAATCTTGGTCCAAGTTCTTGATAATGTTAGAATCAATCTTACTTCCCGAATCTCGGCTAATCTCCTGGTGGCTTCCTCTGCGAGTCCAAGCTTTGTCTGAATGACCTCCATCTTCCTCCTCTCAATCTCATCTTCTTTTGCCTTAACCAAAACCAAAGCAGAGCGTGAAAACTCCTCTTCTTTGTCGTCATTCATTGGGCTTCCATTGATGCTTATGGTCCCCGACCTCTTCATGATGCGTTGAATAAATGGCGATTGTGGCTGTTTCAAGATTTGTCTTGTTGTTGCCATATTGTTCCTCCAAAATCTTTTCTCTCTCCCTTAGTAAAGAAGATGACTTGTTATATAACCCAAGACTTGGCAATAAGAATCTATCACAACTCATTAATATGTTACTTATATTTCTTTAGCTTGCTAAGGGCATGTTTATTGCAAGTCTTTTATCCCAGGTCTCTTAGGGTGAAGTTCTTAACTTTTCTAAGAGACGTTTCTTAACTTTTAACTAAGAAAAACTTAAGAACTATCTCTTAAATAAAAGACCTAAAAGACATCTCTTAGCGGAAAAATGTAAAAAAAAACGAATTTATAAGTTATGAACTCCACTCTAAGAGACCCAAGATAAATATGGTCTAATGGTGTTTTGCATGTCAAATGACCAAAGGGCCCTCTTGGTCAACACACAATTACTGATCAAACAAGAATTTTACACTAACTCAGAGTTTTAAGAAATCAAACAAAATAATTTTTATATGAATTACAGAAAGGGAAATGTATTGAGGGAAAAAGGAATAGAAAGTGGGGTTAAAGCTCTAGTAGGTTAAAATGTTTCTTTTCAATTGGTAATAAACAATTTTTTGAGTTTAGTATATTTGAAATATCTAGCTAAGATGTTATTCTCACTGTTTGGTTCTCAATCCATAAAATAAGACAAATATATGTATCAATAAAGTAGGCACATGTATGGATTGTGTTTTGGATCATAATAAAATTTTAGGTGAGTAGTTGAAGGAAAACAGAAAAGTAAATCATAATTTCCAATTGAGATTTTCATGATGATCAAACTATAAAAATAACAGAATTTATCTCTTTTTCCTTAGAATAGAAAAGGGGCAAAATAAAGATGATCCTGCCATGGAGAGACAAAGAAGAGTGCATGTGATGGAAGGCTTCTTGTAATGGGGGGAGGGGGGAGGGGAGGGGGCAGTATAATACGGGAGCACTGTCTTTGTTGATTATACATATGTGTACACACAAATATGTCATCATTAAATATATGACAGTTGAAAACAATTTGGATACTGACATAACTTTTTTACATAATACAAAGTCAGATGTGTGTTGTCTAGTGGTTGAAGGTTGTAATTCATGAAACATGGCATAAACTAGCAGTCGTAGGGTTTGTCTCTCACTACATACCCATACGTGTTTGGTCACCCGCAGACATCTGTAGCAACAAAAATATTATAATTTCTAAGTCTTGAAATTTAGTACGAGTTTCGGTTAATGATAATATATATTGTCAAAACTAATAAAATTACAAATGTATTCGCTTAAATAATATTATCATAATTTTGATAATTTACGATTATCATGATTATCATTCCATATTGAAAATTTAACCAACACTCCAATGTTGTCAAAGAATCTTCTTCTTTTTTTTTGTAACAAGAATTTTTGGTAACAAGAATTGATCCTCATAAAACCATAGCATATAAGTTCAGGTATCGCCAAAATTGAAACTTAAACTAGTGACCTTGATATACCCTTTACAAAGTCCCCAACTTCACCAATTAAATTTATATGGCGAATTTTCACTTTTAGGTTATTAACAGTATGAATAATTGGATATAAAAATCTTATAAATTCTGAAATATAGGTCTATATATATGTTTACATAACACATATTTATTTTACCTAGTAATATATAAAACACATACTTATCTTACCAACTGATCAAAAAACATACGCATTTTACCGAGTGATATCATAATATCTATTTTAGTTCAAAAAAAAACGAAGGAGTTATTCAGAAATTAGAATCATACCTACATCCCTTTATACCTATTAATTTTTACAGTTATAATTCAAACATATCTTTTTTACATTTTCATATCATCAAATTTTATATAATTCAGATATATACCCACTCGTAGCGTGACAAACTCTATTAATTAGTCGCCAAAATGTGATTAGGCATATATATATATATATCTGTTGATATATGGATTTCATCTAAGTATTAAACACAGAAATTATATGGGTTTATAGTGATTTAAACCTCCAACTATTTTTAAATCGGATGGAAAACCTTCAACTAAAATTTTATATTTTTAAACCTTCACCTATTAAACCGTTAATGCCGTTAACCCTCCGTTAACAAAATCTTTTTATCTGAACGGAGACCCGTTAAATTGAAACGCGGCGTTTCACGAAATGCTTAAAATCAACGAGTATTTTAGTGATTTAAACCCTCAACTATTTTTAAAATCAGATGGAAAACCCCCAACTAAAATTTTATGTTTTTAAACTCTCAACTATTGAATCTTTAATACCTTTAACCCTCCGTAAATAATATTATTTTTTTCTGAATGGAAGTCCGTTAAACTGGATCGCAACATTTCATTTAATCACGGAAACAACACAAGATGCTTAAACTTTTTTATCACCAGGCATGAACAATCACGATTATCCCCAAATAAAAAAAATAGGATTCTTCTTCTTTTTCAAGAACCATAGAAAATGAAATAAGTTAAAAATCTCTGTTGTTTCTAATATTAATTGTTTCTTATATTTATCAAAAGGGAAAATTTGGAATGTTAAGTAACTTAGGTTATCAATCTCTTCACACTCAAAATTTTACCTAAAATTTATCAAAAAGATGAACATGAGAGAAAATAATTAGGATTAGAAACAACAGAGTTTTTTTACTTATCTCACATTCGATGGTTTTTGAAAATGATAAAATATCCTTTTATTTGGGGATGAATGGTGAATGTATCTTTCCCATTGATAAAGAGTGTTTAAGAATCTCATGTCGTTTCTGTAATAAAATGAAACAATGTATTCTCCATTTAAAAAATGTTTTTTACGTAAAGTTAAAAGCATTAAAAGATTAATAATTGAGGGTTTAAAAACATAAAATTTTAATTTGGGGTTTTCCATCTGATTTAAAAATAGTTGAGGGTTTAAATCACTAAGATATTCGTAAGTATCGCATGTTGTTTTCAAGTTAACGGGTCTCCGTTAAGATAAAACGATTTTGTTAACGGAGGGTTAACGGCATTAACGGTTTAATAGTTGAAGGTTTAAAAACATAAAATTTTAGTTGAAGTTTTTCCATCCGAATTAAAAATAGTTGGAGGTTTAAATCACTATAAACCCAAATTATATTTAAGATGTGGAGTTGAAAGATTTTCATATTCATATAAATTTGTAACTCGGCGATCACAGGGAGAAAGTCCATCATCTAGACATGACATAAGCTATACAATTGATATTGAAGAAATCTAAAACAGTTCTTAATGATTCATTTTGAAGATCTCCATTTATTCCCTCTTTCTTGGAGATCTTGCGATCGGATCTATCGTCTCTTTTTTTTTCTTTTTTTTATGGAGATGTAAGTTGAGGTTAATGTTCCGTTTATCCCTCACTTCGTGGAGGTCGTAAGTCAAAGCTATTGTGTTGCTTCTCCTCTGTGTTTATGGAGATTGTAGGTCATTTCTTTTGTTAAATAAGACGATATTGATTTGGATATGATCAGTTTATAGATTTACGTATCTCACCTTCAAAAAGGCGGAAAAGCTTACTTGGCTTTGGAGAATCATATTGTACTCGTCACAGTGTTGTGTTTCATAATCCAGAGCCAAAGTTGAGCATGCAATATGAAATTGATATTTGTGAAAACTTTCTTAGTTGAAATTAAAATAAAATTTAACTGCAAACTGTTTGGACAATAACATGAAGGATTTTTTTTAAAAAATTATACAGCCCCACTGGAGTGGCTCCAGCCTATTCATGTGTTAGCAGCCTACGTTTTCGGGCCATGTACTGGTCCTATATCCCTGATGATGTCGCAATTTTAATTCTCCAGTGGCTGGAACTCGAACCAAGTGGCCAACATGAAGGATTACAACATAAACATGTTTTAGTTTCCTCTCTTTAAATCTTTGTTTTTTTGGTGGTCATGGTCTTTTTGTACTTCCATTTGTTCGCCACACGAGAATACGAAGATAGACCAAATTCAGATTCATACAAGTAATTCAAGAGTCAAAATAACATATTCTACAAACAAGTATATATAAATCAACTGATATAATGAATTTACGAAGTCAAAATCAATATTGTCTCCTTAGTCTTAGTCTGAACTCAAAATTAACGAAGTAACCTACGTAACCTTAGTCCATGTTCTGTGCATATAAATATATGACTTTACAACTTACACAATTTGTAAAACTTTATAGACCACCTCAGCAAAATACACCACGCAAAAAAAATGTACGTGGCTCGTTTATTAACTTTGATGATTCTGTTGTTCTTTGCATCATCAAACACAGTCTCGGCTCGATTACCATTCGATGACAGATCACTCAATACAAGTAAGTTTCTAATCATGATAAACTTTTTTTCGTCTCTCTATTAGGTTTTCTGTTTTTTTTTCATAGAAATTAGTATTTTGAAATTGATTTTGTTTTGTTTGGAAAAGAAGTAGGAAATGAGGTTTGGGCTCAAAAGTTTATAAACGAGATCAAAGGTAGAGTGAAGCCCAGCAAGTCACCGCGTGGAGGTCAAAGAAGTCGCGGACCTATAGGTCCCGAACCGTAGGTCACAACTTGATCGGTATATGACCAACCGTGCATTGGGGAGTTGTTAAACTTGTTATATGTATGGACATATATAGTTGCTGTTTCAAAGATTGTAGTTCGGGGCATTGTTTCTATAACTAGCTTCATACATGTAATGTAACGGTATGTTCAAGTCATGTGTTTGGCTTATTTAAAACATATTTCTTCTTCAATTATTTAAAATATATTTCTTCTTATTTAAAAGCCATGTTACAAAAAAAATTCTGTAAATGATTCTTTTTTTTTTGTATTGAGGAGAAGACATAACTATATCTTCTCATATTAGAATGAATTCACTAAATGGCAATAATATCTTATATTGATGATTGAACATATTGTTCTAAAATATGTTAAAAACAAATTTTTAATCCATTTTCCTTTCATTTAAATGTTACGTGGCCATAATTTTTTATTCAGTAACTTATGATCATCCCACCTAATTACTCTAATATAAGATATATTAAAGGATACTATAAAATAAATCAAAATACATTGTGTTTGAATTCTAAAGCCCATGTAGATCTGGGCCCAAAAAGTGAGATGTTACAGCCCATTTAACTCCTAGATCCCTCCTTCCTCTTCTTCATTTCTTCAGTAAGCGGTTTTCATCTGCAGCAGGACGCTCTTCAACAAGGTTCTCTCTTCCCTTACGATCATCATCGACTCCTCTATTCTCGTTGTTTTCGATTAGTTTACAAATTGATTTCATCTCTGTTGATCTAGTCATTGATTATGTTTTGCTGATAATCATTATTATTGACAGGATAATTGTTCATTTGTCATGGCAACAAGAAGCGCTATCAGATTTGTGTCTCGCAGGTTCTCTAATGGCAAAGTTCTTAGCGAAGAGGAGAAAGCTGCTGAGAATGTTTTCATCAAGGTAACATACACTCCCTCCCTAGTCAATTTCAATCCTCATTAGCTATTCTAATTTCCTTTTGTGATGATGATGATGATGATGTAAACGTTGTACCGATCCCTTGTTGATTTAGAATTAGAATCTCCAAAGCTTAATTTTCATCTACTTTCCCTTTCTGATGTAGAAATCTTTTTGGTGATTCCATCTGTTAACTATGAGATTAAAACTCTATAAACTTTCCTTTTGTGATGATGAAAAATATGTATCGATCCCTTCTTGAATCTTGATTCTATCGTCTCTGTTGTTAACTATCAGACTTACAAGCCTCACAAAAAAAATATTTACTTTCCTATTGTGAGGTGATTATTAAAACCTTTTTATCAATCCGTTAATGATTCTTTCTTTATGTATTGTGAACTGTTAGATAATATTTGGTTTTGCTATAAGGAGAGTTAAAATCTTTTTGTTCTTGTTTAGCATCAGCTTATGTTGGATATCATTTAATGTTCCTCTTAAGCTATGGGTTTTCGATGGGAATTAATGTGTTAACTAGCTACATTGTTATTCCAGAAAATGGAGCAGGAGAAGCTTGAGAAGATAGCTCGACAGGTACTGATTCCTTTTAACTTGAGTAGTTGAAACAACAAAGTAGCTCTCATTTGGTTGAAGTTTTGCAGCAAGTGTACACGAGATAATTTACAGTAGACTTGTGATGAACTTACTAGGGTCCGGGAGAACAAGCAGCAGGTTCAGCCAAGGCTAGCGGTGTGGGAGGAACATCATCAGCTGAATCGGGACCAAAAGTGTCAGAAGATAAGGACAGAAACTATGCGGTAGTGGCGGGTGTGGTTGCAGTCGTTGGTGCTATTGGTTGGTACATGAAATCAGGTGGAAAGAAGCAGCAGCCAGAGGTTCAAGAGTAGATTGGTGGACTTTGGAACGGCTTACTATAATAAAATAGAGAGTGGCTTATACTCATTCCTCTTTGTATGAGAAACTTTGGAAATTGCTTACTACAGTCTTTCTTTTGGTGTGAATTTCTAAATTGCGATAAGAGATTTTACTTCTTATTTAGGTTTGTTGACGTTTAGTTTCGGAAAATACCTTAGTCGCTTCTGCTCTCCGTTGATCAGAATAATAATTAAGACCATAAAGATTCATAGATGCTGAGTTCAGTTGAAATAATTTTTTTTCCAATTGAAGAAATCATAGTTAAAAGTTCTTCTGAATTGCTAAGTGTAAAAGGCTGATAATGAGACCCAAATTGTGGATCAAAGAAGGCAAAATAGTATATTGTGGTGCATGGAATACGAGTAGTATTCGAATACTCAGATTATATGTTAAATCATATTTAACATGGAGACAGATTTTCAAAGCAAGAAATAGAAATGCAAATATAAGATCTTGTGTGTAAAAATCTCTCGAGAATTTCAGGAATAACAAAGATACTGACCGAGTACAAACTAGAAAACAACATATAAGTTCCAAAACGTTACAAAATGAAAGAAAAATCAGAAGCATACGTTTTACTCGAACAAGCTGAAACCCATGTCCTGCAAAATTAAACACAAGTGAGCCAATCATCATTTCACCAACATCTAATAAGCCTTTAGATAGGAAAGAAATTAAAACTTACATCATCAGATTCTTCTTTCTCCTCTTTCTTCTCTTCTTTCTTGGCCTCAGCAGCAGGAGCAGCACCTCCTCCACCACCAGCAGATGGAGCAGAAGCCATTGCAACACCACCTCCACCAGAGGGTACTGAAGCCAACTTCTCCCTTCCAACAGCAATCAGCTCACACACATCTTTCCCATTGACTTCCTTCAACAAAAGCTCTATCTGAGAATCCTCAGTTTCAGCACCAACTGCAAATAACGAAAGACACAACACAATGTCACGTTCCATTACATGTTCTCAAAACAAATGCATTTTATCAATTGTTCCTCCCCTATTACAGACATCCCAGATTCCCACTTGAGGTTTGCTCATACACAAGTATACAACTTGAAAGAACAATCCTTTACTCGAGGTTTCAATACATTTTACATACCCAATGTTACCAAAACTTAACAACGTGTTCTCTATTCACCTCTAGTTAAATCATTGTCTCTAATTCCTAAAGAAAACATAAGAACGAACCTGAATTGAGGATAACCTTGATATCAGCACTGGTTGGGGAAGCTTTTCCGCTAAGAACGGCGAGCAAGAACGCGGCGACAACCTTCATTTTCTGATAAAATAATACAAAAAAGTAAGTAAGTAACAGATTAGGAATCGAGAAGTTGAAATGGATAGGAGGAGCTTACTGTGGAAGATGATGGGATCTCTCGCAAGAGGCGGCGGAAAAGCTTAAGGGTTTTTCTGAAGACGGCAAGTGAAGAAGTGAGGTAATAAAGGAAAGTATTTGTTATTTATATATATACACTTAGGGTTCCCTTGTGTGTCTCTCCTCCGGTATACTTTCATTCGGCCCAGTTCTCTTTCAAGCCCAACGTTTTATGGGTTCCAGTTCTGTCCCTTTTTTTCCTTCATATGGCAAGCTTAGATAAAATGTGGTTTATTACATTTTGTCATTTCTTGGATTTACAAATCTAAAACGATTTTATTGGGGAGTTCTATTTTTTTATTTATTAAGGACTTACTAGATTTTGATCCGCTTAAAAATGCAGGTATTTGTTTTACTGATTATTTTTATAAATTTTGCATAAATCATATGACTCGATTATTTAGAATATTGAAAGAAATCTAAATTTTATAGAGTGTTGCAAAATGACCATTAGTTAAATATTCAGTTGTCACTAAATTGTTATATATATGATTGCTAAATAAGTGAAACAATGTTTATCGATGAAATTTATACTTGTGCAAATTTTATATTTAACATAATTGTTAAAAGTTAATTAATTATATTTTCATAAAGTTTTATAAATATATAGAGTGGACTATTTTCATTTCAAAATTGTGAAAATATCTTAAAATATATTTGTTATGAATTTACTAAATTATAATAGATTTTAAAATAACACTAGAACTAATTTAGAATGTTTATTATTAATAATTTAGATCAATCGTATAAAAATTTTAAATTTGAAGAATATTCTGATTTTAAATTGGAACAATATCCTCGTGACAATATACACAAGTTTCTATATCTTGGTAAGATATTAAATGTCATGTATATTCTTTTACTTTTAATTTTCGTTATAACTAAATTAAATATACGGATAAATAATTCATAATTGGAACAATATCCTCGTGATAATATACACAAGTTTCTATATCTTCGTAAGACATTAGATGTTGTGTATATTCTTTTGATTTTAATTTTGTTATAACTAAATTAAATATACGGATAAATAATTCATAATTGGAACAATATCCTCGTGATAATATACACAAGTTTCTATATCTTCGTAAGACATTAGATGTTGTGTATATTCTTTTGATTTTAATTTTTGTTATAACTAAATTAAATATACGGATAAATAATTCATAATTGGAACAATATCCTCGTGATAATATACACAAGTTTCTATATCTTCGTAAGACATTAGATGTTGTGTATATTCTTTTGATTTTAATTTTTGTTATAACTAAATTAAATGTACAGATAAATGATTCATAATTAGACATATAATAAAATAGACAAATGGTCAACTAAAATTATTAATAATTGTTTAGAGCTTAATATGTACCATTTTGATTAATTTAGTTTAATGTTTTCAAAGCACAATTTAAAAATTTGACCAAAATACCATGAATAATCAAGTTGAGATATACAATAAAATGTGATTTTTGAAAATTTTAAGCTTTTTTTATTACGAATATAATTTTGGGATGATACTAATGGTATTGATATTTAATTTTCTTTAGTCATCAAATTCTTACAGATTTGAGAAATGTTTTCTTTTTAATAGACATAGTAATTACTTTAATAAAAGTATTTCTTAAGGACTCTTTGTTTTCTTTTTGACATTTATTACCGTCTCTTTGTCTAAATTTAATAATAAAAATAATAAAAAATTTAAAAGATAATATGAATTTTTAACTAATATTATAAATAAATATTTAAATATCTAGTATATGAAATAAATTATATTTATTTATAAAATAATTTTTTGTTTGAGATTTGATTGTTTAATATTTGTTGATGTTAAATAAAAGAAGAAAATAATCTTTAATTTAAAAAGTAATATAGTTTTCTTTTACATATATAGATGAGATTTCTATACTAGCACAAGTGGTTAATGATGTATTATTTAGTTATAAGAGACCAATGTTCAATCTTTGATAAGAGCGTATTCTTTTCAGTGATTGAAACTAGGCATGGACAAAATAATTGGAACCGAACCAAAAAAGCCGAATTCGGAATCGAACTAAAACCTTCAAATACTCGAAGAGTTTCTATATCCGAAATAACTGAATCGATCCAGAATCGAACCAAAAACTGAATGGATATCCGAGTATATAAAATATTGATTATATATACATATAACATACCTAAATATGTATCTATAATTTAAAAATCTATTAAAGCATCCGAAAATAGTTGAAAAAACTAAATTATTATTAAAGTATCTGAATTACCTAAAAATATCCTAAAGTATCCAAATATTGTCCTCCTAGATATACAAAGTAATCTAGAATATTCAAGATTTTTATCTAAATTATCTTAATTATTCGATATTTTAACCCAACATCTTCAATATTTAATCGGAACTAAAAGAAAATCAGGTTTTTTTCCGTGTATTTTTCGGTTCTTAGTTTTACTATCCAAACCGAACCGAACATAAAATTAATCAAGTAGTAAACTGATCTTTTAGCCTCTTACCCAATACCTGAAATACAAACTGAACTAATACCCGAAATGCTAATCAAAACGAGGTCGTTCTTCCATGTTAACGTAACACAAATTCATATTTGATATATATACAAATTTGAATAATCTGAAGCGAAAATACCATCAAACCTTTTAGTTCGTTAATTCGAAAACCACAATGCAATTCAGAACAACAATATATAGATATCAATCTCTTGAAATGTTAAGACCCAAACTCCGAATATTTTGCTCTGGTGTTGCATCAGCGTCTCGTTTTCATGTCGCACACAACCTGTTCGACAAAAGTCCTGACCGAGTTCAAAACACTCACACAAGCTTGCTCTTCGGTTATTCTCGTGACGGACGCACTCAAGAAGCGACGAGACTCTTCTTAACTATCCATCGTTCCGGAATGGAGATGGACTGCTCAATCTTCTCCTCTGTGCTAAAGGTTTCTGCTACTTTATGTGATGTGCTTCTCGGTAAACAGCTGCATTGCCAATGCATAAAGTTTGGGTTTTTAGACGATGTGAGTGTTGGCACGTCGCTTGTTGATACATACATGAAAGGCAGTAACGTTAAAGATGGAAGAAATGTTTTTGATGAAATGAAAGAGAGGAATGTTGTTACTTGGACTACTTTGATAAGCGGGTATGCGAGGAATGGGTCCAATGAGGAAGTTCTGAAGTTGTTTATGAGAATGTATGAAGAAGGGACTGAGCCTAACTCGTTTACATTTGCAGCTGCTCTTGGAGTTTTGGCTGAAGAAGGAGTGAGTGGGAGAGGAAGTCAGGTACACACGGTTGTGGTCAAGAACGGTTTAGACAAAACCATTCCGGTTTCTAACTCTCTGATTAATCTGTATCTCAAGTATGGTAATGTTGGGAAAGCTAGAATTTTGTTTGATAAGACAGAAGTAAAGAGTGTAGTTACATGGAACAGTATGATCTCGGGATATGCAGGGAACGGTCTTGATTTAGAAGCGTTGAGAATGTTTTACTCTATGAGGCTTAACCACGTCCGGTTATCTGAATCGAGCTTTGTTTCCATTATCAAGCTCTGTGCTAACCTCAAAGAGCTGAGGTTCACGGAGCAGCTCCATTGCAGTGTTGTAAAATATGGGTTTTCGTTTGATCAGAATATAAAGACGGCTCTAATGGTAGCTTATAGTAAATGTACAGTGATGTGTGATGCTCTTAGGCTGTTTAAAGAGACGGGCTTCCACGGGAATGTTATCTCGTGGACAGCGATGATTACTGGTTTCTTGCAGAACAATGGGAAAGAGGAAGCGGTGGATTTATTTAAGGAAATGAGGAGGAGAGGTGTTAGACCGAATGAATTCACTTATTCAGTTATCCTCACTGCTCTTCCTGTGATTTCACCATCAGAGGTCCATGCACAAGTTGTAAAGACCAACTACGAGAGATCTTCAACTGTTGGGACCGCTCTTCTAGATGCTTATGTGAAGTTAGGTACTGTAGATGAGGCTGCAAAAGTTTTTAGCAGTATTGATGATAAAGACATTGTGGCTTGGTCAGCGATGCTTGCAGGATATGCTCAGACCGGAGAGACAGAAGCAGCTATAAAGATGTTCAGCGAGCTCACAAAGGGAGGGATAAAACCAAATGAGTTCACATTATCTAGCGTCCTTAACGTGTGTGCTGCTGCTTCCGCCTCTTCTGGACAGGGAAAGCAGTTCCACGGGTTTGCTATAAAATCAAGAGTGGATAACTCTTTATGTGTTAGTAGTGCTCTTTTAACCATGTATGCAAAGAAAGGCAACATCGAGAGCGCGGAAGCAGTCTTTAAAAGGCAGGGAGAGAGAGATCTAGTGTCGTGGAACTCGATGATCTCTGGGTATGCCCAACACGGGCAAGCTATAAAGGCACTCGAGGTTTTCGAGGAGATGAAGAGGCAAAAGGTGAAAATGGATAGCGTAACATTCATAGGAGTCTTTGCTGCTTGTACACATGCAGGATTAGTAGAAGAAGGCGAGAAGTATTTCAATATAATGGTGAAAGAATGCAAGATTGCACCTACAAAGGAGCATAATAGTTGTATGGTCGATCTATACAGCCGAGCCGGGTTACTTGAAAAGGCTATGGAGGTCATAGACAACATGCCATACCCTGCTGGTTCGACCATTTGGAGGACAATTCTAGCTGCTTGTCGTGTGCACAAGAAAACAGAGCTTGGGAGATTAGCTGCAAAGAAGATCATTGATATGAAACCAGAGGATTCAGCTGCATATGTGTTGTTGTCAAATATGTATGCAGAGTCAGGAGATTGGCAAGAGAGAGCCAAAGTAAGGAAGTTAATGGAGGAGAGAAAAGTGAAGAAAGAAGCTGGTTATAGTTGGATTGAGGTCAAGAACAAGACTTATGCGTTCTTGGCCGGTGACCGGTCTCATCCTCTAAAAGATCAGATCTATAAGAAGCTAGAAGATATAAGTACAAGGCTAAAAGATTTAGGGTATGAGCCGGATACAAGTTATGTGCTTCAAGATATTGATGATGAGCATAAAGAAGCTGTTCTTGCTCAGCATAGTGAGAGATTAGCTATTGCTTTTGGGTTGATCGCTACACCAAAGGGAAGTCCTCTTTTGATCATTAAGAACCTCAGGGTGTGTGGGGACTGTCATGCAGTTATCAAATTGATTGCAAAGATTGAAGAAAGAGAGATTGTAGTTAGAGATACAAATCGGTTTCATCACTTTAGTAGTGATGGAACTTGCTCATGTGGGGACTTTTGGTGACAATAATAAAGAGATACACATTGTTCAAGCATTTTATAAAACATTTGAATTGCTCCAGGTTGCCTAGATCCACATGGCATCCATTTACCATCAGGAAACTTGAAGAAGAACATTGCATCTTGGGTTTTGCGCTCAAAAAGAGCCAGAAAGATTGTCAAGACAAAGGCTTATCTATCTAGTAGCTACTTGGGGGCACACTCTGGAAAACAATAAATTACTGGACATCCACAGACGGACACATCTGAACCAGAAAAGCCCTATGTTAGTGAAAGTGTAACAAGAAACTACGCTTCCTCATTCTATTCCAAGAGAACGAGGTGCTAGTGATAGTGTTGATGGGCTGTTGTTTGGGCTCGATTTCTGTGATACTTATCTAAATCCGTATGGGAGTTGTTGTTCCAATGGGCATAAAACCTGTAATTCGAAATCCGAACTGAATTCAAACCGAAAAAATTGATTTATATCTGGTTCGAAATGTAAGAAAATACCGGAATAGGTTTTATAAAGTGTTATAAAACATATTGAATCCAAAGTGTTAAAGTTTGATTTTAATTATATAAAATAAAATTCAGAAAATGTTATAATTATTCTTTTTATATAAAACAAAATAGAATAAATTAAAATTTAAAAGTATATAAATCGAATCTAATTAAAGTAGATATAATTTTAATATGATATTTAACTTTATAAATCGAAATACTAAAAAACCCAAATACTCGAATCAAAACCCGAATTGAACAATACGGTTTAAACCGCAAATAAGGTCTAAACCGGTAACTCGAAAACGACAAAAGCCTAGGGCCTAAGTGGCAGCGTTTAGGGCACTTTCTCAAGAAAAAAGGTCAAAACCAGTTGACCACAAACATCACAAAACGCTTCTCTCTTCCGCCTCCTCGAACAAAAATGGGGAAACGAGACAAAAAACCTAATCGACGTCGTCATAAAGGAGAATTCTCGAATGATGGCGAAGGTTTCTACGATCAACACCCTCCGGCGGGTCCCTCCGTCGTTGACGAAGACGAAGAAAACTCTGAGGAAGAAGAAGAAGGAAGCGACGAGCTTCAGTCTTCATCGGATTTGCCCTCAAAGTTCCTTTTATACCAACAATCCGTGCAGGTACACAGCACTTCTTTGAGTTATGACTGTAAAAAAAATATTGTCCTGGGGTTTATGTGTTTGTCTACTCTGTCGTTTTAAGACAACTTTTAGAGAATGTCTTGTAGAGATGAGAAAGCTAATGTCTTTTTGTGTTATGTGTGTTGTGGTGCAGTCACCAAAAGGAGACATAAGCTACTTGCAGAAGTTCTTTTTGATGTATGTGGGTGGAAGGCAGCCTCTCCATTTCCAAGAAGATTTCTGTGGCACTGCTCTCTTGAGGTTCTTTGTTTCTTTCCTCTGCTTTAAACACTCATCTCCCAATGCTGTGGGAATCAAATCTTGTGTTTGATTTGATTAGTGCGGAGTGGTTGAAGGGTGACACGAGGAGGACTGCTGTAGGGCTAGATTTCGACCTTGAGGCACTAGAATGGTGCATGGATAACAACATCAGTAAGCTTGGTTCTGATGTGTATTCGAGAATGTCTCTTCTCCATGGGAATGTTTTGACCCCTCTTGAGGCTAAGCAAGTGACTTCCAAAACCCACGAGCTTATGCAAAATATCAGCTTGGATGATGATGATGGTGGTGAAGATTTGCTTGAATCTTTGGAGAAAGATGGGTCTGATTCATTACCGAAGAGGGATATCGTGTGTGCTTTCAATTTCAGTTGCTGTTGCCTCCACAAACGCTCGGAGTTGGTTACTTACTTCAAGAATGCACGTGAGGCCTTGTCTAAAAAAGGTGGTATCTTTGTTATGGACTTATATGGAGGTTCTTCTGCCGAGGGACACTTGAAGCTTCAACGGAAGTTCCCAACTTTCACGGTAACAAAAAAAGTTAAAACTGTTATACTTCATTTGGTGAAAATGGGTCAGAGCCATAAAGATGAAACTTACTTGGAAACGATTGTGTATATCTTTTTGGCAGTATACATGGGAGCAGGCTGAGTTTGATATTATTACTCGCAAGACAAGGATCAGTCTTCACTATCACCTTCAGAAGCAGAACAGAAAGATTCGCCATGCTTTTTCTTATAGCTGGAGACTGTAAGTGGCTTGTACTCTGCTTCCACGTTCATTTTTTTCTCCACAGTGGGACAAGTCTAACGCAAAAAATTACATTGAGAAAGAAAGCATATAATATACTTGTAGGTAGGATTTTTCTTAGATTTTTAGACAACTTGAAAAGCGTAGGATAATGTTTCATCTGTCATGTTAATTGGATGGATGTGTATATTATCATATAGTGCAGTCACTATAGATCAAAACTCACACAAGCATGTTCTAGAATGTCGGTGATATCATGTTACTGAGGTATCCTTGTGTTGACGGTTAAGTAGCAGCAATATTTTAGTGTTATATTCGGTTCAAGATAGTACTCGCTCTAAAGATTTAGCATACTAGCACGCGTGAAGTGGATCTTTTGTTGTTCATGTGTGTGTAGGTGGTCATTACCGGAGATAAAAGACTGTATGGAAGAAGCCGGGTTTAGATCAGTCCATTTTTGGCTCAGAGAAATGCCAGACGCTTCTGAAATGCGTAGAACAGATGGGTTTGGTGCAGGACGTGATATCAAGTACGAAGAAGTCAAGAACTTTCAACAGTGCGATGCTTGGAATGCGTACATTGTTGCCGTTAGCGTTTAGTTTTGTGTATCAACACCCTTGTGGCTGAGTCTTTATCCAAGTCCAATCATAACTATAGAATCGGTTATGCTGTCTTTTTGTCAAAAGCTACGAAACCTGACTACTTAGCAATTTTAATGACGACTTTACATCTGATTTTTGTTTGTCACATACTGGTTGACTTTTATGGCAAGAAGGGAAAATTGATGTTGTCACCTGCTCGAAGTTAAATTTTACAAAGCTTCCCATGACACTCGAGCAAATACATTCAATCCAATGACACAAGCAAAAAGACATTCAAGTGCTAAAATAATAGATACAAATTTTAATATCCCTGAATCATAATCATGACTGACATTGGTGATCAGAGAAACATTTTTTCTTCTTTTTGCAAGTGTGAGTGATGTAGTTTTTTTACACAGAGCCGTGCCAAGTACTTTTAATGCCATAAACCAAATTCAAATATCATTTAATGATGAAATAATATAAAAGGTATCATTTTTAAAATATAAAATTTGGGTACAAAGAATATACAGTTTTCATAAAATTTATGTTTAATTTATAAATATAAACTGCAACATATAAAAGTATTTATATACCTATATTTAATTAGAATTGTAAAATAAGTTTTAATAAACAAATTAAGACAGAAAATACTAGATAAAAACATATAAAAGAAAGAAGAAGATGCTTTTACCAAAATAAAACATATAAAAAAGGGAGAAAAATGAATTATTATGGCAAAATAAAAGAAGATGGAACATATGTATGTGTGGTTCAAAAAAAGAACATAGGTATAAATAGAAAAGGTAAACAAGTGATGAGTATAATGCTAGTGATTTAGTGTGTAAACTAAATGATGCCCTATATATCTTCTATAGAAATTTTGTGGCATAAGCGAATGTTTCCAATTTTCTTTACTAGGCACGGCACTGTTTTTACTACCCAACTAATTTTCAAGTGTGAGTACATTTGTGGAATAGCCCATCCAGCTTGTATGATTTTAAAAGTTTGGAACCATTTCGACTTGTTAAAAGGAAGTTCAATAGTTAAATCAAACATTTTACTAGTAGACAGTCGCACTTGCTGGCTGGACCTAAGAGCTAACTAGCAGTGAAACTAAATAGACAATGAAACAGACGAGGAAACTGAATAGAAAGACACCATAGATGACTAATAGTCAACACAACTACAATCTCAAATTCAAGCTGACAGAGTGACAGCTATATATATATTAATAAATTTGATAGGGCTTATGATAAGAAATATCAGTCATATATCTACATACAAAATACCAGAAACATCCATCCATATGAAAATAAACTAAAACAAGAAAGGCCAAATTTATTCAAATGACAATAATAGTTTTTTTGTTTGTTATTTTTGGTAAAAGGGCATGACAACAATAGTTCATAACTAGACAGCCATATATAGTAGAATGCATAGAAGAAGCGAACGATATTGCGTGGGAGGGGAAGCCAGCAGTGAATGTTAACGGCGTCTAGCGGCGGTCTCACGCTGGCAGTTGAAGAAAACAGCGGCAACGGGGAGGCCGAGATCGTTCTCATATGCAAACATCCGAGTGTTGAACTGGTCTCTGTAAGACGGCACAGAGACCACACTTCCTCTACGCTTCTGCTTGAATAGCAAATACACATATCTGTGGATCCCTATGTTTGGTCGAGGCATCTCGTACCCTACTTTTTCCTTTCCTGTTTTTTATTTTTTTGTGTGATATTAATATCAATTTGACATGTATATGAACCTACATTGCTTAGACGAGTTTCATAATGTACCACTACATACGTGTTAACTTAAATGAGTATTCAACCTAAAACCAATTACTAATAAGCGGATTGACTCATCTTTCTTATATATCACTTAGAATCCATTACAACTTCCGATGTAAGATGTTTAACCTGATTAATAGGTACATTTTCTAAACTTAAATCTGGCCGAGCAGAATATAACGAGTCCGTATAATTAAGGCAAACCCTTAGGTTACAAATCTGGATCATATATAAAACTAATGAAAGATGCATATTTATATTTTATGTCATTTGTTTGAGTTACTATAGTATTAGTATATATGACTTACCAAATGTCACGTCGGTTGTCCCTGGGATATCGGTAACAATCCTGACATATCATTGCAAAAAAAAATGTTATACATATGCATACAGTCACATGTCTCGTAAACAAAAATTGGAAGGAATAAATTTTACCAATGCAAGTGCTCCCTCAGATAAGGATCACTAGGTCCAGGAACATCAGGATCAGTCATGACCTGTTTGCATGACATATTCGATTTTCATGAATATATCGACACGTGATACAAAGAATATCTACATAAAGAAACACATATGTATTTGCAACAAAGAATTCGCAGTTGCTTTACAAAAAACAAAGAATACGCAGCTTTCTTGAACATTATTATATAATAAAGATTCCCGAAAATGCAAACTAAATATGAAAAATAGGAGTTTCATGAGACATGTTTTGCATGTACATTCTTAAATATATCACCACGTTCAAATCTGTGAAAAAATAGCAACTACTCTATCATTATATTCTTCATAAGGCTAAGAGATCCGTAAAACTAAAGTCATTATTATTAGTTTTTTTTTTTTACTTTTCAGGTTTCTTTGTTTTACAGGATCGATGAATAAATCAATTTTTTTTCAGAAATGTTTTTTTTTTTTCTCAAACAAGTTAAGAATAATTTTTGTATCTTATGTCTTAGAGTGATAATTTTAATAAGCAGAGTAGTGGCATTTCACAAAATATACCTATATTTGTGGTAAGTCTCTTTAGAAGTTGCACCAAAAAAAAAGTCTTTTTAGAAGAACTAGATAGGAAATAAGGTTTATGTATTACATAACGACTAATGAGCAATGAAGGGAGTTATATTAAGTAAACAAAACGGCTAAGCAATATTTGTTTTAACATATATGATAAAAAAAAAATTGCGTACCAAAGTGAAGAATGATCTCATGTCACCCCCATGAACTTCAACTTTGGGTTTGTTTGTAACTGCAGAAGGGAAGAGTTCATGGCCATTGTAGACTTGCTTGTCGCAGTTATAAGTCACTGTCATTTTCACCGCCTGCAAACAATTGTCCACAACGTCTCCGATCACTCTCCCTACCATAAGCGGGTCTGACGATATCCGGGCCATCTAGATTGCTTCTTTACGAGCTCAGAAGGAACAAATAATAACTTTGAAGGATAAGGAAATAATGTTTGATGAGATTGTAATGATGAGATTGTGTATGTGTGGGGATCGGATTTGTTAATGTTGATTTAGTGAAGACATAAAGTCAGAACAACATGTATTTATAGGATTTAAGAGAAGTGGCCATAGTGAACTTGATTTGACGTTTAGATTCAAGGAACTTATATATATATATTGGTTAATTTTGGGGTATTGCTAATCTATAAAAGAAATTAAACTATTTTTTTAAAAAAGGTTCAGTTTACAAACATTTTTTTCCAATATTTTTAAAGAAGATCAAAAATATCATCTTTTTTTTATGGCCACATATGTTTAATGTTATGTATTTGTTTTGAATCCGGTTTGTTTACTTCACAAAATCTATCTACCGTTAGACCACATTTATGTGGTTAATAAATATATGTGTTGGCCTTTTACGGAAGTTTTTTTTTAATCTACATAGATGTCATCCATAAAACTGAGTGAATTTACGGACGTTTCAGGTTATTAAATTATTTTTATAGTGGTCAGAAGAAATTATATGTATAGGTTTACATCAAAATAATACTTTCTAAAATATCCAAAGAAGAATTACAAAACCTAGCTTTTTGGAAGGGGACAAGTATTCACATGAAAATTATACTTTCTGAAATAACATTATGTATTGCGTGATGGTAACTTTATAATTATACATCTAACATTTTTTGACTAATACATCTAACATATTAAACTTGTGATTATATATGTACATGGAAAAAAATTTCTGACTGGAAAAATTAAATCACTAGCCAAGTGATTACATTCCTAAGTTTAATTTCTTCATTTTTATCATAAAAATTAATATCATAGATTTACATTCAGAAAAAAAAGAGATTTCATAAAAAAAAAGACCATGACAAGTTAGTTCTGGTAGTACATGGGATGCGGTTACAATTACCGTTACCCAAATTTAATTTATACTGGAAAAAATGTTTTATGTCAAAAATGTATTAATGTTTGCTGATCCCGAATATATATAATTTATTTGGACCACTCCTAATTAACAGAAAGAAAAAGAGAGGAATTAGACAGATGTGATACGTCCATGTTATTCTCTAGCCATTATTCAAACAGAGGTCCAATTACCAAGTGGTGGCATTGGGAATTTAACTTTTGCTTTTATCTGAATTTTAAACTATATGTTAAGAAAAGTAATTATATTTTTGGATTTATTGATTGGAGTAATATTTTAGCATATCTAATTGGGAAAAATGGTCTATTGTTTCCAGTACGTGTAAACCTTTAAAGAAGAGACAAGACAACTTCATGTTACTATTTCTCAAAAAAGAAAATCATGTTACTGACGAATACTTAAGTGTTTTAAGATGAATACGTGGTTTACAATAAACATATATTCACAAAATATATGTTTTTTTGTTTTACTGTTGATAACAAGATATATATATATATATATATATATGTATTTTGTGACATTTCTTATTTTATCCCCATTAATTAGAATTAAAATGAAAGACAAACTACTATTTTAATATTACAAAACGGTATTATTTTTGATAAAATATTAAATTTACAAAAAATAGTGTAATTAATGTTGTTTATTATGTTTGTAAACTCTTAAAAACTTATTGTACATAACCGAACAAAGTGTAACAAGTTATTCTATATTAGTATTATCTGACGATCCATATACGAGTATGTATGTAAACGCATGCATTTGTTGAGATACATATGTTTTAGTCAATTTTATATTTGTAGATAATTTTATGTATAGGATGATTAGTACTTGATTGGATAAAAATAAATGTACAAATGACACAAACATGTAATTAGAGGAAGTACCGTGGCTTTGGTTAAAGTTTAAAGATTTTTACACTAGGTATGGAATTTAATTCTCAAATAATGCAATTTTATACAAAATGCAAATCTTATTGAAAATTCCAGAATGTTGCAGATAAAACCATTTTTTGTGGTAGTATGAATTATCAGAGCACATCTAAAGTTTAGTAATTCATTCATGTTGTAAAGAAAACCTTTTTTGAAGCATATAAAAGTTTATGTGTCAGTCGGCTATGAGCAATGTACACGTTCAATGAATGTGAATTTTGTTTTTCTTTGATTAACTTAATAACTAATCTCTAAACATACATTCCTTTTTTGTTTCATTATAAATGTCACTTTAACTTTGTGCAAACAAATTAAAAAAATAATTAATTTACATATTTTATATAAAAAACACAATTACCTATATATCTAATCATATTTTAACCACTAAAAATATAAATTACAAAATGAAATTAATAAATTTTATATTGAAAACTGAAACCATCACTTATTTTCTAACGAAATTTTTTTCTACTATGATACTTAATATGGGAGTATTTCACTTTCTCCGGTCAGTTACAATGTTTTTTGTTTGTTAATGAACCAGTTATCAGATTTAGCGAACTAAGAACAAGTTTTTCACAGTTACAAAAAAAAGAACAAGTTTTTCATCCTACGATGTTATCTACCTATTCAAGTAGTCAACAAGTTAAAATCTTAGTTTTCAGCTTTATATATGAGTTGCTAAAGTCCCCTGTTAGCACTAAATGAGAATTTGTGCGTTGTGAGTGGGATTAGAAGTGGCAGATTAACCAATTTGGTCTTTAAATTTCCTTTTCTAGACGGTTTATATATAGAACATATGTATGCATGCCATATCTTCAATTAACTAATTATCCTAACCATTAAACAAATGTTTAGGGGGCACCACTTTTTAAAAAATTCTAAGTGTCAGTATCCACCGTAAATCACAGCTTTCGTCGTTTTATTATGAAATATTAAAGAAATACAGACACTTCAAGTGCCATTATTCTGTTTATAAAACTAAACGTCCCTTTTGCAATAAGGGTAATAAGAAACTTAAAATATTTCTAAAAAAGTAATAAATTTGAATTTTAAAGTGTGGGGAAAGAAATATATTCTCTGGTAGGTGAGTGGATGTATTGCAAAGAATAAATCCTAAAACAAGTAATATTATTTTAAAACTTACCATATTTAGAAATTTTAATGTTGGCGATCCACAACCAGGCGTTTCACTCATAGACAAACTGTGAAAGGTCACTTCAAAATTTAGAAGAAATATTCGTTACGTCTGTTACTCTTTTGTTTTTTTTTTCTTTTTCCATTAAAAACAATGAAATTAACAAACAAGATCTGGCTTTCCTCTTATAGAAACCCTGATGCCATCCAACTGTCCTCAGATTACACGTTTCAAGTGTAGTTTGCATGTGATCATGATAATATTTAAAGTTCAAATAATCTTAACTAATATTCTTTTTGTATATTAATTTGAGCATATGAACCAACACCAATCGATGACACACATGTCATACGTTGTCTTATATTCGCAAGCTGTGTAACAGTGTAAGATAACTTTTTTTCTCAGCTAGAAAAAACCCGCACTTCACTAGTTTCCTTATAATTAAAAAGGATCTCCAGCCAATAAAAAGCTTGTCAATTACATCACACAGAGCCTTTTTTTGTGACTTCTGTTATCTATAGTTTATTGGAATTATTTACAATACAGAAATTTATCATTATTGTTTAAAGATAACCAATGCATTTGGGGAGAGCGAAAATTTTGAGTGCGACAAAACAATTTTGGCCGAGCTTGTTGGGGGCATCGAAGAAGGATTTTCTCTATCTCAGTGTCAGAGTAAGGATCAAAGTAATAAAGATGGAAGCAGTAAAAAATAAGTCAGTACCATCAAACATGCGATGCAAGTAGATATGGTAGATGTAGCAGCTAGAGATGTTAAAATGCACCTTAAGCCTGTGGATCTAAATGAGCATAGTATATCATTGTGAAATCTGTGGCTCATTTATTATCATGTAATTATAAACAGGATTATATTAAGTCAATCCGTTTAGGTATGTTTTGTTAACGGATATACTCGTTAAATAAATTGGTATCCGGTTAGGTTCGTTTATGAGTGTTTTTTTTTATAAATAAAAATTATATTTCGAATATTTAAAACTAACTTAAAGGTAATTTAAAATGTCATAATTTATATAATTTGTGTTTTTGAAACAGAATGATTATGTTATATTTAGTTTGTGTTCTTTTGAAACAAAATACTTATGCTATAATTCGGGTTAAAATCTATTAAAATTGGTTGATATTTTTAATGATGTGATTAAGTTTAATTTACAAATTTTGATTTAATTTAAATTTCCATTTATCACAAAGTTTTGAAATCAAATAAAATAATTTGTTTATAATTAAGAATAAATTGTTAATAGATTAAGAAAAATAATTAAAACCATTTTAAGATGACAAAACACTTTTGAAAAGAAAAACTGTATTAAAAACATAAGCGAGCCTAAACGGACTTAAACGGTTCTTCAAAACTTGACGAACTTAAAAATTGAAAAAAACTAACCGGACATGTGTATAAATGAGCCTCAATCTACATGATATAATGGGAAGGCCTAAACGGACCCGGACCACCCATTAAAACATCTTACTAGCAGCTATGGTT